>PVJX010001190.1:0-175463 GCA_004027295.1 Dolichotis patagonum | reverse complement strand
AAAAAGAAATTCAACTTCAAAAAAAAAATTTTTTTTTTGACCCAGTGTCTTGCTAAGCCACTAAACTTCTCAGGCCAGGTTGGAACTTCAGTCCCCCTGTCTCAGCCTCTCTGAGCGCTGGGATCTCAGGTGTGTGCCATTGTACCCAACTTGCCTTGCTCTTTTAGGGGCTGTGGGGTGGACGAAGCCAGAGCAGGCCTACCTTCTACGCATGAAAATCAGGGAGCTCGGAAGGGGCCTACATTCCACTCGTTAAAACCCAGAAGGAATGAGATTGGGACTTTCAAATCCTTATTACAGGATCACAGGCCATCAGCGCAATGGGAGGCCGATTAGCCTGTCTGCCCCTTTTTCATAAATGAGGAACCGGCTTACAGCTTACGGCTTAAGGGCACGGCCAGTGTGCAGCCTGTACCTCTTCCTAGGCCTCTTCCCACCCCACCCCCAGCCACAAGTCCTGTCTAGGGCCCTGGTGCCTGTCCTAGCCAAAGCTCCTTTGAGGGCTGGACCCACCATCCGCAGTAGCCAGCATGGGCTCGGCAGCGTGTATGACAAAGGGGACCTGTGTGGCTTCCTACCCGTGGGCCTGGTCTACCTGCTGCAGGGCTCGGGGCAGGATCCCCCGGTGCTTGTAATTCTCGGTCGCCCCCGTCATGGTGTATGTCTTGCCGGCTCCCGTCTGCCCGTAGCACATGATGGTGCCTGTGAACATTTCAAAACACATCTCGGTGACATCCAGGAAGACGGTTCTAAGGACAGCTCTCTCATTTCCCAGCACACACGCCAGGAGCCAGCCAGGACCAGGCAGTGAAGGCTGCCAGCGACATCAGGAATGCCACCGTGGAGGATGCTGGGTAAGCAAGGGGACAGGGACAAGAAGAGTCAAGATGTGCACCTCCGCCCTGCATCTGCGGTCCACACCTGCTCTACTGCTCCCCAGGCCAAGGATACTCTGGTCCTAGGGCCTCTGAGCACAGACTGAAGCGGGAAGGGAACTGGAAGATTAGAGTCCAGCCCTTCCCTAGCATGGCCAGGAACTGCCTGGGTCCCGGGGCCGCTGGGAGGCATCGACCTGCCCACCCAGGCTGGAGGACAGATGGAGTGGGAACGGCAGGCACTTCCTGCCGCAGTGAGGCCGCACTGCCTGCAGCACCAAGCAGGGCTCTGAGTGGCTTGTGGGCCACTTCCAGAACTGGGCCGCCATGATTGGCCCCCCATCTGGTTACCTGGGAGGCTTTCATTTGTGCTCCTGCTGTGCTTTGGGTCCACTGGGCTCCAGGACACAGAACACAGGTCAGCAGTCGCCTGGCTGCTCCTGGAGCTGGACCCCATCCCAAAGGCTGCTTCCAGGTATGGACGCAGCCGACCTGCCAGGGCAGCCTGTAGGTGTGGGACCTGTGTTCACCCGCAGGTGCTCCCCTTCCTGGGGTTCAGGTGAGAGCTGGAGCCAGGGACCAGCTATTACTCCAACACAAACAGGCAGCAAGGGTCACCTCAGTGGAGATGCCGGGCCCTTTGTGGTTCCACAGCATGAGGGCTGTGGGCCCTCCTGCAACACCAGGGATGGTGGCACACACCTGAGATCCCAGCACTCTGAGAGGCTGAGGCAGGAGGACTTCAACCTCCCAGACCCTGGATCCTCTGTCTCCATCTCCTGGGGCCACGTGCTCCAGGGTGTCATGAACTCCAGTGGAACTATTCCACACTCAGTGCACCACACCTGTGTCCCAACAAGATAAATTTTGATGTTTCAGTGTCTGCACTCAATAGACTTTTAAAATAGAAGACCTAAAACTTACACAATTGTTGCTTCGAGGCTGGCTCAGTCGCAGAGCAGTTGTCTGGCATTTGGAAGGTTGCGGGTCTGATCCCCAGCACCAGAAACAAAAACCAAAAAACATCTTGCCAAACAAGGGACATTCAAGTCAGCAGCCACCACAGGGCAAAGTGGACAAATTGTGACTTTGCAACACTTTTGATATTTATTGTTTTTTGTTTTGTTTTGTTTTTGTTCTTGAGACAGGGTCTTGCAATGTACTTGAGGTTGGCCTTGAACTCATTACATAGCCCAGGATGACCTCAAACTCCTGGTAATCCTCCTGCCTCAGCCTCCCAAGTGCTGGGATTAGAGGTGTGCACCACCATGCTCAGCTTATATTTTGTATCTTTTAAAGGAGTGTTCGGGAATTTTTTTTGGTGGTGAGGAGTGCTGGGTATGGAACCCAGGTGCCACGCCTGTGCTCCAACAGTAAGCTACACCTTCAGCCCTGTTTTTTAAGATTTTAAAACAATCTTAGAATTTCCAAGTTTGTAAAACTTTCTCAATAAAGCTTCCCCTTCCCTGGGCATGATGGCACATGCCTATAATTCTAACACTCAGGAGGCTGAGACAGGAGGATCGCCAAGAGTTTGGGGTCAGCCTGGGTAATTTAGCAACTTAATCAAGACCCTGTCTCAAAAGGAAAAAAAAGCCAGGCATGGTGGCATATACCTGTGTTGAACGTGGGCCCCTTGCACATATCAGACAAGTGCTCTACCATGGACCTATGGACCTACACTCCCAGCCCTTTTTATATTTTATTTTTGTGAGACAGGGTCTCACTAAATTTTCCTAGACTATAATTTTTTTTGTCTTTTTGAGACAGGGTCTCACTATGCAGTTCAGGCTGGGCTTGAGCTTACTTTGTAGCCCAGGCTAGTCTTGAACTCACAAAGATCCTCCTGCCTCAGCCTTCTGAGTGCTGGGATTACAGGTGTGTGCCACCACATCGGGCTCTAGATTGGAAAATTTGTGATCCTCCTGCCTCTGCCTCCTCCTGTGTAGCTGGGACTGAGTCATTTGTCACCATTATCTGGCTAGAGTTAGGGTCTTTTAATCATCCTAGGAAGGCAGGATCCTGAGGACACTGGATCAAGCCATGCTCACCATATCACCAAGAAGTGGTAAAATTTCTACCTTAATAACATGGAGACGAGTAAGCATACAAATGCTACTAAGTGAGGTTATATTTTATTTTATTCACCATAAAGTACTTGTACCTCTTCCTCACGGAAAGGGCTGCCTAGGCTCTTAGGAAACGTAAGTTAATTAGCTAAATTACCATTGTAGCCATCCAGGGCCTGCGAAACCACATCCTTTGCAACTGTCTCATAAACCAGGTCCTGCGAGGCATTGTGAAGAACTCCGTCCAGCTTGAAGGACCAGTCTGTCTGCTGGTTATTGACAACTCCTCTCCGAGTGTCTTTTTTTAGGTGAATATCAATGCTCTAAGAAAAAAGAGAGAAGAAAAGTTACTTGTTAGGAAACTGTTGCCAGAAACAAAACAAAACAAAACAAAACAAAACAAAACAAAACAAACCATTACTGACAACTGGGAGTGCTTGTGCACCCTTGTAATCCTACCACTTGGAGGCTGGGGCAGGAGGATCACCAAGAGTATTGAGGCCAGTCTGGGCTACATAGCAAGACCCTGTCTCAACAAAACAAAACACCAAAATCACTGAGAGCTGAGGCCTGAGTTGGAGAAAATGGAGGAAGCTTTAGGGTGAACAGGTGCTGAATCTGGAGGAATTCCTCGGAATGAGAGGAAGCAGCTCTTGCAGGGAGGTCACACAACCCCGAGGGGGCAAAATCAGGAGACCAGGGCAGTGTACCTTTCACCATTATGTTCCAACCAGTACATGGGGCTGGGTGTTTATCATGTTTTTTTGTCTATTTGTTGGGTTTTTGGTGGTGATGGTGGTGGTGGTTTTTGTATAGTGGGGGTCTCACTACATAGTTCATACCAATCTTGAATTTTCAATCCTCCTGCCTCGGCCTCCTGAAGGCTGGGATTCCAGGCAGGCATCACCTGCTTCATGTTCTTATTAAACAAAGCTTAGATATGTCCCTTCAGTACAGATGGCCCCTGGATTAGTTGCGGGGGAAACCAGGCCCAGGGTTGACAGTGGGGGGCCCCCCTTCTGCTCTGCACTGTGAGGAGCTCCTCTGGCCACACTGGGGCCCTGGGCCAGTGTGAGACGGTCGAAACAGCACAGAAAGGCTCTAGGCTTCACACAGTTACTGTTTGGTGTCACAGTAAACTGAGGGGGCCCATCCTCCTTGTCCTCTGCAGGTTTTCAATGCATGCAGGTGGACCAGCCGTGGTGGCGGAAGCTGGCCTAAGGACATCCTGGGTAAAGTCAGCTCCCAGTAAGGTTCCTCTTGGTGGAGACTTTGGATGTAAACATTCTCTTGCTCAAACCCTTTTTTTTTTAACCAAGGACTGAACTCATGACCTCACGCTTATCAGATAAGTGCTTGAGCCACTGAGCTAAATCCCTGGCCCCTGCTCAAACTTTTTAATTTGCTTGTTTGTTTTTCGAGACAGTCTATTGCTATGTAGTTTACGGCTGACCTCAAACTGACAGTGATCCTCCTGCCTCAGCCTCCTAAGTGCTGGGATTCCAGGCATGAGCCACCAGGCCCAACTTCTTGCTTAAATCTTATCCTGGCTACTCTAATTCCTGACCCCAGACCTGGCTGTGCAGAGTAAAACTAAGAAAAACAAGTCTGGATCCTTCACATACTAAATACTCTATGCTTCTGTGCTCCTGGAGACCAGGTCATGCAGAGGAACACATCACAGGCTGCATCTGAGCTCTTCTCTGACCGCTGGGACCTCTGAGGCTTGAGCAGTTTGCCCTTAAACTCTTCCTTTAAAGATGCCACAGTGCTGGCCGTAGTGGGGCTCCAGATGTTTGCTAATGAGAACCCCTCTCACTCAGGCTGCCCTCTGCCTGTCCAAGGGTTCCAAGGATGGTGATGAGAGTGTAGAGGTAGAGAAATCTTTCCCCTTCTTGTGACAAGTTTCCCCCACTGCTGGATAAGTGTAAAAGTAATCAACTCGAGACATCCTTACGATGTCCACTGAAGAGATTATATAACCACAGCTCTGACCACCAGAAAGTTTTGTTAAGTGTGAGCAGATGGGTGTGGGGGGGTGCAAAGTTATTAACACTAAAATGATCGTAATGTTACAGCCAGCTGAGCCAGTTAGAAATGTTATAGGCAGTCAGACAGGGCTAGGCCCTCGAGGAAGCTGGCACAGAGGACCAGATGTCTGATAACCTTGGAGGGGACACACACCTCTTGCTGCAGGCCAGATCTCAAGACAAATGCAAGCAAACCCTCAAGTATAATGCTTAGGGATTAAATCTGGATCATCTTATGCCCACTTTGCAAATTCCCATTTTCCCCACCTTTGAGCCATCTAATCTCATGATCTTGCTCTATAAAGTCCCTGGAAAAGACAGAGTCCTTGGCAACCTGCTCGGGACCCCTTCTGTCTCTCTTCAGACAGAAGCTTTCTTTCAATAAATATATTCTACTCTTCACCTCTGTTGTTCCTAAAATTCATTCTTCAGTTTTAGATAACACGAACTCGCAGGCATAGTAGGTCGGAAGTTTCATTCCCCTGTATCAGTAAGGCAATTCAGGATGGGGCCCTCTCCTTAGCGGCACTATGAGGGTGTGGTGGAGACTCAGAGGCCCTCCCACCCCAGTCCATCTGAACTTTGACCCATGCTGCTTGGGTCCTTAACCGGTGGTTGTTCAGAAACAGGGTTGAGTAGTGACATAGGACAGAGACAGCAAGGCCTCGGAGCAGGCGAGGGCAGACACGTGGCTGCACTTACTTTGCTGTCATTTCCATACTTGATCATTTCGTGAGCGAAGTTATCGGTGGGCTTGACGCGCACAAAGGCGTGAACCTTCTTCTTAGAGCCCATCTTCGCTAAAGGGAAAAGAACAAGGCCACACTCAGTGCTCATCATCCAATACCAGTGGGGGGGGGCATCAACGAGACCAGGAAAGAGCAAGGTGCGGGGTGCTTTCCTGTCCTTCTGAGAGCCTCTCTTCCTTCCAGCTTCCGGAAGGACCATTTGGCAAGCACTGAACTTCCGAAGGCTTTGTAGTCAGCTTGAATTTTCCACTATTGACCTCGCAACAATAATCCTCTCTTTTAATTTGTGTTTCTAGAAATATTCTGCATCTAAGATGCATTCACTTATGCTTTGCCTCACTTATATATTTTCTTATAATGTTCTATGAAATATGTTAAAACTAGAGTTTTCCTTTCTTTTTCTTTTTTTTTTTTTGGTTTGTGTTTGCGTGGTATTAGGGGAGGGAACCCAGGACCTTTGCACTGAGGTACATTCCCAGACCTTTTATTACTTTTTGAGTCAGGATCTCACTAAGTTGTCCAGGTTAGGCTCAAACTTGCAATCCATCTGCCTCAGCCTCCCAGAATGCCGGGATATCTTTGTTAACTCACTTTGCTTCACCACATCTTCTGTACCTCCAGTGGACTAACTGGATCGTATAAAAGATGCCCTAGCAGGATAGCAATCAGTCTTTCTTCTCTCATTCCACTGACAGAGAAACCACAGTTCCCTGCTTCCTCTCCTCCCCTGAAGTGGAATTATATTCTCATCAGTTTCTTTCAGGGAGCCACAGGTGCCTTTGTCTTCCCTCATTTATCCCATCACACATAACTGTACACACATAGCAGAAGGTTAAACGTTTGATGCAGCTTTATGCAACAGGATGGAATAGGATGTCCAGCACTTTCAAAGCATTCTAATGAACTTATAGAATATTATTATTATTATTATTATTTTTTTTTTTTTTTGGTACTGGGGATCAATCTCATGACCTTCCACTTGACAAGCAGGTACTTGTACTGCTGAACTAAATCCCTGGCTCAATGTTAAATTCTTGAAGCTAATTTTTTTTTTTAAAACAGTCTCATTATGAGTTCAGGCTGGCCTTGAACTCACAGCGATCTTCCTGTCTCAGGTTCCTGAGTACTGGGATTATAGGCATACAGCACCACACCTGGCTTTAAAGCTAATTTTAAAGACCTCTGTTATTTAAAAAAAAAACACTCATGTATAACATGAATTTCTTTTAATTAATAAATTCTTTTTTTTAAAAGCACATGAAGTCTAGGTGTGGTGGTACCTATCTGTAATTCCAGCGCCCTGGGAAGCTGAGGCAGGAGGATCATAAGTTTGAGCCCAGCCCAAGCAACTTTGTGAGTTAGGGAAACACTGTCAAAGTCAAAAATAAAAAGGGCTAAGTGTTTGTATTCTCTTTGCCTGGAGGCAGCCTGAAGTTGATAAAGACAGTGGTTATATCGAACTCCTCCAGACGTGAAGGAGTGACCCTAGTACAGGGCTTCTGTGCACATCGCCTCTCGTCCGTGAGCTGTGCCTGCCTGTCTGTTGTGTTCCTGGGCCTCACCAGTCAGCTTAGTTCCTGTCCTGCTGCTGTCTGAGCCAGTCAAGAGACCTCATCAAGTGACCGGCCATTTTGTTCCAGAAAGAGGCTGTGTGTGGATGCTGAGGTGATTCCATTGTCCTTACGGAAGTAGGAATTTGCCCCCACACTAGAGAGGCTGCGTTCTGGGAAGCAGGTCTCTCCCCGACTTCTGTGGTTCCTTAGATCGGGTTGTTAATGGCAGTATGTATATTGCCTGGAGTAAAATGTTTCTGTAACTACTGTGAAGCTAGTAATCTTCCAAGCCCTTTGATAGCTCTTCACATTCTCTTGCTGTGAGTTTCTTGGGTCTGAAATGATTATTCTGTTCAGTTAATATGCAGCATATTGCACACACACACACACACACACACACACAAGGGCTAGGGAGATAGTTCAGTGTGAAGATCCTAGGTTCAATCCTTAGCATCACAAAAAAGTATGTTAAATACACAGTAACATTTTATATGGAATTTTAAGAGAGGCTCAGTGCTGTTACTAACAATAATTATTCTAGATTTTTTTTTTTTTTTTTTTTTTTGGTACCGGGGATCGAACTCATGACCTTTTGCTTGCCAGGCAGGCGCTTAAGCCACTGAGCTAAATCCCCGGCCCATTTATTCTAGATTTTTAAAATGTTAATTTCCTTTCTCATTTCCAGACACAATCTGTGGTGATATTTTGATTTCCTCTTATAATAATTATATTAATTATCTTATATTATCTTATATTAATTATCATCAAGTGGTGTTAAGACGTGTCCTTATAGAAGCCGGTTAAATAGAGACAGGCATTGCTTTTTCAGTTTAGTTTCAATGATGTGGGCAAAATAAAACCATGACCTCTCATATCTCCTCCAGCTGTCAAATCGAGTGAGTGAACATGGCACTTACACAGTGTGTGTGTGCCCTTGCTACATTCCTCAAGTCACTTCTTGGAAGTCCTTTTCCTAGATTCTGTGGGACACAGCATGTAGCATTTTTTATTTTTAGAAAATTAATCTGGTCAAGTGTGGTCGTCCACACCTGTAATCCCAGCACTTGGGAGACTGAGGCAGAACTGCCTTACGTTCAAGGCCAGTCTAGGCTACATAGTGAGTTCTAAGGCCAGCCCGAGCTGCATGAGACCCTATCTGAAAAAAGCAAAAAATAAAATTGATTTAAAAGATACTGGGGCAAGAAAAGATAATAATGGCTTACCCGATTTAAGCCCTAACATTATCTTTTGTCTGCAAAATTGAGCTCTAAAAATAAAAAGCTACAGATAGCTCTAGCGCAAGCCCCCAAAGTGAGGAAAATGAAGAACATATCTCATGACCAACTGCAGTTTGATTTATCCTACTGGGAAGTTGAGGGAAGAGAGAACTTGGTTTTGACTCAAACACATACACTATTTCTAAAATCTCCACACCAGAACCACTTCCCATGCCAGCACCAAGGGCCGATCCGGCAGCCAGGAAGTTCAGATGCCATCCAGAGTGCCCTCTGAGAGAGACCATGAAGAAGCAGGGGAGCTCTGGGAGCAGGTGCCAGGTCTCCTTCTCTGGAGTCCCTGCCTGCCAACAGCACAAGGGTAACACAGGCCAGGTCACAGCAGCCCCCAGAGCCTGCCTGGTCTCTGCCCTGAAATTGCCAACATGCACATGCAGTTGCCCCATCCGTCCTCTTCATGCTAATGCCATGGCTCCAAGCATGCCAGGAGCTATACCCACATGCAGTAAGCCTCTCCTGTGACCTGCTACTTAGCAGCCCCTGGACACCCAGATATTTGGGGACTCCCACGCCACTGTACACTTACTGAAATATTGCTTATTATTTCTCTGCCGCTTCATTTGTGTGGGTTTCAGCTCCCAAACCCAAATTACTGGTGAGCTGCCAGAGGGCAAGCTCGGTGCCTTCTATGTCTTTTGAATCCCCCCACAATACCCAGAACAGCGCCTGGTACAAAGTGGGTGGGATGTCAGCCAATGGTGGTTGGCGGTGATGGTCATGGCTGGAAGTCACAGGGTGCCTGAGTGTCCACATCTGCATCCATCTTCAGTCACTACTGAGAGAATCCCAAGGGGTATGCAGTGTCCCTCCCCTCCCACACCACCTCCAGCCCTTCTGCAAGACAGCACTTGGTTTCCAGGTATAAAAAGCCATGCTCGGCTCCTCACTGCGTTTCCTTTTTTAACAGGGTTCTTTTCCTCAGGACGCTGTGGGGAACACCCCTCTCTTTTAGGCACCATCCTTCATATGCTGCTGTTAGAAAGTGATTGAAGATCTCTGTGCTAAGACTCGCGGTTTCCCCGTTTGTTTTAGGAGTGGGAATGGGACAACCCTGAAGGCTCGACAAGAGCCGGATAGCGTCTAGTGCAACTGCGAGGCAATAGGCAGGATCGTATCTTCCAGTGCTCTTGACCAGACCAGGGTCAGAGGCAGATGTGGCTGTAGCAGCACCATCTGAACCCAAACTACAGGGTCCGACTTCACCCGGCCTTAGACTGGACACAAGCCTGGCATCCAGGCAAAAGTAGCCTTTCTCCTTTTCCTCACCTAACGTGCGAGAGCCCTGTGTGGAGTGTGCGCGGCAGGAGGCCTTAGGTCCACACTTGTCCCTCTCTGGAGTGGATTCCTCATCTGTAAAGTGACGGCCTCGAGCTGATGATCCCGAAGCCCCCTCCAGTTTGAAAACTGAGGAGTGAAGAGTCCAGACAACTTCTGGTACTCCGCTTCACACTGTCTGTGTCTTGGGTGCTACGTGGAACCCTCGTGAGGCCAGGGAACATTAGCTCCAAAATCCCCAAGTCACTGACAGGCTGAAAGGGGACTTGGGGTGCCTCGCCGTCTTCTGCCCACGTTTCACAAATGAGTAAGCTAAGCTGGGATCTCCCGAGTACAGCGCGCTAGGACCTCAGTCAGCCACTGCCAGCGGCCCGAACGCACACCCCATCGGGGCTCCCTTTGCCCTAACCCCACGCGCGCGTGGCCCCTGCTCACCCCTTGCGAGGCAGCGGCACTTTCCGAGCGCGACAGCGGCAACTGCAGCAATCCAAACTGCAGGAGACCGGGTCACCCCAGGCGGGGCAGCCGGGCAGTGTATATACAGTCTCCATGGTAACAGGCCGCTTCCGGGGATTCCGGAAGTGTCTTGGAGTGTGGCGGAAATGAAATCCAAAAACCTCCTTCGGTGATGCGAGTAAGGTCAAGGGCGAATCAGAAGACGGCAAATGGGACCCATTAATCCAGAAGGACTACAGCAGGTGTATGCACAAAGCCGAGGCTATGAGAACGGGGAAACGAAGGCTGTGGTTGAATCAGGAAGCGGGGCGTCCGGGCTTCCGGCGCAGAGGAGTTTGCGACTACGGCTGCCGCGCGGGCCCATCCAATTCCGGCTCCGCGCTGCTAGCTGTAGTCGGCGTGCGCTCTCGCCCCGCCCTGATTAGTGTGGAGCCCGCCGGCCAGGCCTGCGCAGTCGCGGCGGCCGGGAAAGATGGTGGAGGACGGCGCGGAGGAGCTTGAGGACCTGGTGCACTTCTCGGTGTCCGAGTTGCCTAGTCGCGGCTACGGCGTCATGGAGGAGATCCGACGGCAGGGCAAGCTGTGCGACGTGACGCTCAAGGTGCCGTGGGCTGGGCGGCGGATGGCTGGGTGGAGAGGAGCCGAACCAGAATCAAAGAGGGGCGGGGGCCAGGGGCTGTGAGGACAGGGGGCGAGGGATGGAGACTGAGACTGGAGGGGACTAAGGGTGGTAAGAGAGGGGGATGCAGGACAAGCAGGGAGGGACGAGGGAAGCCTTTCAGCCCTGGGTAGGGAGGACAAATGAGCCGCCAGGCCCGGGGGGTGGGGGCGACATGGGTGTCCGCCTCTTTTTTCTGTCACATGGACCAGAAAAGATGTCTTCATACACGCCCTACCCGTGGAAGAAGGGGTGGGTGCCCTGGAGCATCTTCTCTTGGCACGTGGGCTTCTTTGTGCCCCCAAAGGGGCCGTGCTGTGCAGAAGGGAAGGCGCCTGGCTCGGGAGTCACTGCCTCTCCTTGATTGTTAGATGACGGTATGGTCTCTTAAAGAGCTCTTACAAACGATCTGGAATTCTTTTGAGGTGGGCTCATACTGGCAGACTCTCACCTCCCAGGCCCCCCCCCCCCGAAAAGGTCCCAGACTGATGAGCTTGGGGAGAGAGCTACCGTAGCCACCGTTTGCCTACCAGCTCCCCAAACCGCTGCCCGCCCTTGGCCAACGTCCCCTCAACTGCAGCTGCGCAGGGCTCCCCTCGCCCCTTCGCTCCTCCCCTCAGGCCTGGCGCGCAGCTTGAACGTGGTCCCTGGATTGTGACTGTCCCTTACTCTGAAGACCTATTTCCTCCCCGAACCACGTGACTCCAAAGACATTTCGGATTTGTTTGGATCCTTTAAGAGAATTTACATTTCTGTCTGTAGAAGAGGAAGGCAAAGATAGATGTGAAAACATTCCCGCATAGCTTCTCTTCCCACTGTCAGGAAATGGTTGGAAAAGTAAATATGCTGGGAGACGATGGACATTTTTGTGATGGTGATGTCACTGTTTGTGTCCAGGACAAAATCTTTCCGGCACATAGATGGTACTAGCAGCTTACAGTGATTTCTTTTGCACGAAGCTCCTAGGACAAAGAGGATGGGAACAAGATTTTGTTGGATCTGCATCATATGACAGTGACTGGCGCTATACCCTTTTTAGAATATGCTTACACAGCCACTCTGTCAATTAACACAGAAAATATTCATGATCTAGCCACAACCAGCTATATGCAAATGTTTAGTGTTGCCAGCACTGTGCACCTTTCATGAAACCAAGTACTTTATGGAATACATCAAGTAGCCAGCCAGAAAAGAATCTAGGTGCTGGGCAAGAAAGTAATTGTAACTGCAGTTTTACTTCTCGAGATGGAAGTATTTCTCCAGTATCTTCAGATTGCAGTGTGGTGGAAAGAATCATTCCTGTTTGCTGAAAGAAATTATTCCTGTAGCTGAAAGAAAAAGCTACATTGTTCTGTCTCCTGGGAGTCCTATGAAGGATAGCACACAAACAAGTTCATCCCAGGTGTTGAGTTCTTAGCTTTTCCTTGGACTTTTCCTTTTTTAAGAATTGATCAAAGAATTCAGCCTGAGACAATGAAACAGGCAGAAAATACTCAGACTTTAGAATTTACCTGGCCCATCTGAGGCAGGTAGAAGAATAGATTGTGTGACATTGAGAGCACAAAAACTGCCTTGCCTCTGTGTGCCAAAGATGATGTTCAAGTCAAAGCACAAAGGTTAAGCGATGAGGTCCACCAGGAAGCGTCCCAGACCATCGGTACGTCCTGGAGTTCACTAAATGATACAGTGCCAGGAAGTGCACAAGTCCAAGAAGACCTTTTAATTTTAGTCCACAGTCTTCCGCATAGGGACAGTGGATGAAGACATTCCCGAGGGGTTACCGACATTTCAAAGCACCTCTAGCGCTAATGCTCATGTGGGTGACAGTGATCAACTGGAAAGTGTGCAGTGTCCCTTACCAACTCTACATTGCTCCTTTTACCAGCAGTACAGAATGACCAAGTCCAGACTTTCCAGACAGGCCTTTTTAGTGTCCAACCATAGATTGTGGTTGCTGAACCTAAAGCAGCCTGCACCTACCACTCAGGAATTAAACCATTTCAGTGTGACTGCTGCAGGAAAAACTTCACCAGGGCTTACTCACTAAAGCTGCATCACCTAAAGCATGAAGTGATTTCCTAATGTAGGGCTACTTAAAACCAGGAGCAAGAGGAGACCTGTGTTCCGTGTGACCTTGGAGAACATGTTTCGTTCTTTTCTTTATTCAACTCTGCTGATGTCTTGGAATAGTTAACACAAAAGTGGTATGAACTAGGTCCAGAATGCCAACTCACTATCACTGTTCTTCCAGCAGTATAACACATGCTTAGGTACAAGGTGACCTCAGTAGCTCCCAACAACAGGGGTGAGAATGTGATTTTAAAAGCAGCTGCTCTGTTTCAAGGCCTGTAATATCACAGGTCTCCTCAGCCTGGAATTGTGTGAGGACTTTTCCCTTGGGATCTCTGGGTAGGCCCAGAAAAAGGAAGAAGTGTCAAAGACCAGTGATCAGGGGGATTTAGCTCAATGGTGTAAGCGCCTGCCTGCCAAGCGCAAGGTCGTGAGTTCGATCCCTGGTACCAAAAAAAAGAGAAAGACCGGCAGTCATGCTGAAGCTAACCAGGCAAGGTCCCCCAAAATCAGAGTTACCTTCTGAAACTATGGAGTCATTTTGTGGTTTGGCTTCATGTTTGGGGTGTGTGCTTGGTCTCATACATTTAATTTTTTAAGCAAGAAAGGATTTGGGAAAGAATTTCCCTTTTCACTTTGTAAGCCCTGAGAGATTGCTTGTGTAAAGACACACTAGTGTGATGTTGAAATGATAGAAATCATGGGACTTAGGAAACCAATTGACTTAAACCATATCGTAAGCTGACTTAAAAGACGGCAAACAGCAGATCATTAGGTAAAGGAGGACTCAGATGATTATTGGCGTCTGAGATGGAAAGGTATGTGAGAAGCAAATTACTAAGCAGAATTTGACTATTGGCTTGAGTGGGTGTTTGCTGCTATATGCAGGATTGTAAAGTCTGTTGTTCTTGGAAGTATTTATGGTAAGCTTTCTTAAAAATTACTAAGAACTTCTGAAATCAAGCATGGTTTTTTTTTTTTTAAGCTTTGTCATTTCTACTATGCTTTTTTTCTGGTGAAACTTTTGTCTTGGATAAGCATTCCTTGTACTTTTATAGTACTATTTCAGAGACAAAGAACCATAACTGAGAAGTCGGGCCGTGGATGAAATGATCAGGAATGCAAAATAAAATAGGCAAATGCAAGCATCATAGAAACTCTCTTAATTTTGCTATTCTGACTAAAATTGACCTTGACCTAGTCTTTGAAGGTTAATGCCTGGCCAGTGAGGTCCCTGACCAAACTACTTTCTCCCATGGTCCATCAGCTATACTAACTCTTGCATGTGCTGGTGTGCTAAGGGGGACACCTTAAGGGGGAAATATTGGAGGTAGCCTATATTTTACATACAGGTTATGTATTATTTGCAGTGTTTTTACCATGCTGTTTTAGACAAAATAAAGAATTCTGTGTTGAGGCTTTAAAAAAAAAAGGCCCAAAACAGAACTATTCAGAGGGATCTTTTTGCTCCTGTTTTCTATATGGTTTAGGAAACTGCTTCTCTGCATGAATTTGAGTCAGACTGCTGGATACAGTAGGAGTAGGATGGTTAAGAATTTGGCTTTGAAGACAGAAGGATTTGGATTAAAATCCTACTTGTAACCTTGGTCGAGTTACTTAATCTCCCTAAGCCTCAGTTTTCTAAATGTAAAAATAGAAATGGTTTGTTAATGTGAGGATTACATGAGAAAACTTGGGGTATTCTTTGCATTATTCCTGGCGTAAAGTTTTCATCCCTTCAAATTCTCTCTTGAAGGAAATATATTTCCAGAAGAGAAATAGACTGAAAAAAAGGGACAAGATCTTCTCAGGTGGCAAGGGGGAAATCAAGAGAATTAAGGAAAATATCCTGGATGAAGGGAGGCAGAGGAAATAAAAATAAATGAGAGATTTTTGCCCATAGTGATTACACGGTGGAAGATGCCAAGGCTACTAGAGATTTGTAAGTAGAACAGTTGAGGTGTGGCAGTAACGTTTGGTGTGAATAGAGAAGACTGAAAGGTAAATAGCAAGGGAGAAGCTTCAGATTAAGATTTAGTTTGTAAGAATGGGCTCAGGAAGATTCCTGAGACACTGAGAAAAAGAGAACGGCAAGTGGGATGGTTACAGATTAACGGCTACATAAAGTAGAACATTTAACGCAAATACCAAATCTGTAGCAGAAAAATGCTTGAATGATTTTTCCATTAAAAAGCTTTCTATTAAGTTAGTATGTAATTTGTCAAGTAATAATTTTTTAGTTTTTTTTTTGTTGTTGTTCTTTTCCTTTTTTCCTTGGAATTCTATATTGTTGCTACCCTTTATTCTGTTTTTGTTTTTCTTCTTTAAATAAAATTTAAAAAAAAAAGCTTTCTGTTTATTCAAAGGAACAAGTAAGTCGCTCAGACGGAGCTCCTACCAAGGGCATCGGCTATAACTACTCTGTTAGGGCCAAGGGTAGGGCCACAGAGACCAGTACTTATTTTTTGGTCTTTTTGAGACAGGGTCTTACTATGTAGTTCAGGCTGGCCTTGACCTCACTTTATAGCCCAGGCTGACCTCGAACTCATAGTGATCCTCCTGCCTCAGCCTCCCAAGTGCTGGGATACAGGAGTGTGACACCAGAAAGAGGTGTATGTTTCTTTCATGAGTCTTTCCTCAAATTTGTGGTTTCAGACTGCTTTTCACATAAACAGGCACTGAAAAGCTGCTTGGAAGCTTTCTGGTGTGTGATGACGTATTGAGTAGAGGACCTCCCTGAAGAGCAAGGGTTCTCAAACTTCAGCAGGCTTAGAATCCTGTGGTGGCCTTGTTTAAACTCTGCTTGTTGGGAGTTTGCCCCGGAAGTCCTGACTCATGGGTCTGGCATGGGCCTGGGAACGTGCATTTATTTCAGGTTCTGTGGCCATGAGCTTCCAAGAGCCACAGCTGTAGGATGCTGTCCTTTGCTTTGGGATGTGTTCAGTGACCTTGGTCTCCCTCTGAGCATCTTCCCACATGGAACAGGTCTGGCTGTTACCTGGAGTCTTACGAGGAGAGGGGCTGGGGCTCTGGCTGTTGTATGCAGGTTTGCACTTCTGCCCCCTGAATGGCACCCTTCCTTGACTTCAGCAGTTCCCTAACCTGGAGTCAAGAGTTGACCTTGTTCAGAGGATGGTGACAGAGCAGCTGCTTGCCTGGGGAAGGGGACCGGTACTGCCTGGTTTAGGCCCCTCCTCTCGACACACCTTCAGAGCTGTCTCCAGAGTTGAATGTTGTAGGCACTGAACAGGTTGCATAAATGTTGAAGATTCAGTTTCTTTGTGTGTAAGGCTGAGATCATCGCTTACTTCCATTTTGAAGATTTTATTGGTTAATATACTCCAAATAGTCATGTAGTAAAGGCTCAGTAAGCAGTAGGAATTTATTACTCATGCCTGATTTTTAAGATACACAGTCTTGCTATATATAGTTCAGGCTGCCCTTAAACTCACTATGTAGCCCAGCCTGGCCTCCAACTCATGGTGATCCTCCTGCCTCAGCTTCCTGAGTGCTGGGACTAAGGGCATGCATCACCACACACTGCCTAATACATGCCTTTTTAAGAATCGGCATCATAGCCAGGTATGGTAGCACACACTTGTCATCTCAGCATTCAGGAGGCTGATGCAGGAGAATCAGCGTGAGTTGGAGGCCAGGCTGGGCTCCACAGTGAGTTCAAGGCCAGCCTAAACTATGGAACAACAATCTTATCCTCCCCACCCGTATCCCCCCAAAAGAGGGCCTCACTACGTTGCCCAGGCTGGTCTTGAACTCCTCCGCCCAAGTGATCCTTCTCCCTTACTTTACTGAGTAACTGGGACTGCAAGTATGCACCACACAGCTTATTAATGATTCAGTAAAAGTTCCAGAGGGAGTAGAGATAATGTGCATTTTCAGTCAGCTGTATTGAATTTATTTCAGTGCCTGATGAATTTTGGGTGATTTTACCTAAACAAAATGCTCATCACCTTAAAAAAAAATTTGCAAATCACTGCTCTGCTTCCATCCCTTGGCTTTTACAGATTAGGACCCAAGCCCAGGAAGGGAAGGGACTTGTTCAAGGTTACAGCCTGAGTTAGGCAGCAATAGGGTTAGAGTCCTGGCCTCGGTGTTCAGGGCCAGGCACTCTTCGTGCTGCCCTGCTGCCTCTCCTGATGCCAAGAGTGACTGAATTCATTCCAGCCATTACCACGTGAAATTGGGCTCATCTGCCTCCCGTCACCTTTACTTACTCTCAGCAACGTGTCATCTTGTCTCTTTCCCAAGGTTGTTTAGGAAGAGCGTGTAAATGAGCTTTTACAACCATGCACAAACGTTCTTAAAGCTCCCTGCCAGTGCTTGACTTCATTCTCTTTTTGAAAATTAATTGCTTGCGAGCCTGTTGGATGGTTAAGTAGAGGTATGATGGAAAAGTGTGATATGTTCTTTTTCTTTTTTAAAGTCACATTCAACCATCCATCACTTGAACCTCTCATTAGAAAAACATCCCTGGTCTCTCATCTCCTTTGGGAGGACAGTAAGCACTGTATCCAAGGCTGGGTGAGGCAGAGAGGTTGGGATCCGTGGGTGCCCCCCTGCCTCTTTCTGTTTCATCTCCTTTTTCTGGGCTAACCAGGCAGCATCTATCAGGTCTGTCGGGGCCAGCCTGGTGGGCAGAACCCTTAGTTCAGCGAGTGTTCTTCATATTTATGAGATCTGTAGCCACCAGACTCACTCATTTGCTTTTCCCTAAATTCAGATACTCCCTTCCTTTCTGTATATTTGTGAGAGCAGAATGGGTGTAAGGGGAGTGACACTCTAAACTTGCCTGTTATTCACAGACCTGTAAGTATAGATGATCAGAGGAGGGGTGTGTGTGTGTGTGTTGTGTGTGAGTGTGTGTGTAGAAACATTTTTGTTTTGCAACCACTGATAAAATAGGAAGATCTGTTGCCAGCAGTCTTCTCACTGAGATTTTGAACCCGGCTCTGAGAATTTCACCTGCAAAAGAAAACAGCATTCCCAAGGGTGAAGGGTGCAGTATTAGAATTATTTCCTTTTGATTCACTGAATTCCAGGTATGGCATTCTCACCAAAGCTGGCTTGGAGTCTGGAACCTTTGTGATGACCGAGGAGGTGGAGGAGGGCCCGCGGCTGCATGCCGTGCCCATGCGTAATGTGAATTATGCAGGGATAATTATAGCACTAGAACAGTCATATTCAGAGGAGCCTGTGGAGGTCCTCCATCAAAGCCGTCCACTTTGCACATTAAAAGCAAACAAACAAACCATCCCTAAGGCCCGGAGCTATTAAGGGATTTGCCCAAGCTACAAAGCTGCAGGAGCCGAGGTCTAACCCAGCTGCTTTAGGATTGGTGGAAGCGATGCTTTTACATCCTGGGTCAGATCACTCACCTGCACCCCGGGGAGTGAGGCAGAGCAGGGGACAGAGCATCCTCCTTGTCCTTTTTGAGCACAGCTGGCAGTGATGTAGATGTCCTAGGGTAAGCCCTGTTCTATTTCAGCAGAGAAGCAAATGCAGACTTTCTCTGCAGTCTTCTCAATAGGATTTTTTGTTGTTTTTTTTATGTATCTATTTATTTTGGGTTTTGTTTGTTTGGTTGTTTTTTGAGAAAGGGTCTTGCTGTGTAGGTCAAACTGGCCTTGACTTCACTACTGATATGTAGCCCAGGCTGGTCTGGAACTCCCAGGGACCTTTTCTGTTGCTCTTTTTGGATGGAGACTCCCCATCTTACCCAGGCTGTGGTCAGCTTGGGGAGACCTCAGGAAGGGTGTCATGACAAGGCGACTGCACTGGGGACACGAGGCGTGAGCCACAGTGTGTTGTGTGAACTCGAAGTTGGCGAGGGCTGTGCCTTAGGGTTTGTGGGTAATGAAGTTTCAGCTGCTACCGCTCAGCTTCGATGTAGTGTTGCACAGTGCGTGGGTGCAGCTGTGTTTCCGTAAAACTACAGAACCAAGTGTGAACCAGCCCAGGCGGCTGTAGCTGACCGACCTGTTTGACATACGTTGGTTTTTTGAGACAGTCTCACCTTGTAGTTCAGGCTGGCCTTCAGCTCGTGACTGTCCTCCTGTCTCAGCCTTCCAAGAGCCAGGAAAGCAGGTGTGCACCACCACGCCAGACTCTGTTATGCTTTGCTGTGGCCATCGTGAGGCGCAGGCCTTGGGAGCAGGTTACAGCACGATTGCCTTATTGCCTCTCTCGAGCTTGGAAGCGTCTCTGGCGGCAGGGTCCAGGTGAAGTGGAAGGGTTATTGTAGCTCAGTGCAGAACACTTGCCCAGCATGTCCCAGGGCCTGGCTTTGATCCTCAACACCCCTCACACAGAAGTACAGGTGCCCCTGAAGTGAGGAACCCTGTTTCTAGCCTGCTGCGGGTGGCCACGGTGTCCTGGCTGCTGAGTGAATTACCCATACAGGGGAAGGTGTTGTTCAATTAAAGTCAGGTAGTTCTGCTGTGGCCTGGAGCTGAGAATCTCCAAAGGATTAACCAGAACGCCGCACTCCCCCTCTGCCTCAGTGGAGGCCGAGGACGCTCAGCTGCTTGCAGAGCAGCAGACCAGAGGAGACCGCTGTCGTGCCTGCGTTAGTGGAGGGGACAGGCTGTCTGTGCGCAGGCCTGACGGCAAGGGACACAGGGTTTTCTGGCAGGCAGAGTAGAGGATCGGTAGCTTGCACACGGCGATGTGTCTGGGCAGAGCGTGCTGGATTTCTGATGAGAATACAAAAGCACTTTAAAAAAAAATAAACAACAGCAACAAAAAAACCTCAGGAAGAGATATGTGTGCACCAGTGATCACGGCCGCATTGTTCACAATAACCCAAAGGCAGGTGTCATCCAGGGTCCATCGACGGAAAGATAAACAAAAATAGTACACACACTCACACACACCTTGGGATATTATTTAACCTTCAACACGAAGGATCTTGACAGGTGCTACAACACGGATGGACATTGAAGACACTATGTTAAAGCCAGGTATCTGGGTGTACCCCTGTAATCCCAGCACTTGGGAGGCTGAGGCTGGAGGACTGCCATGAGTTCCATAGTCCAAGGCCAGCCTGGGCTACACCATGAGACCCTGTCTCAAAACAAAATGAAAGACAGTATAGTAAATGAAATAAACTGTTGTCAAAAGCCCAATTGTTGTGTGGTTCCACTTACATGAGGGAACTACGGTATCCAATTCACGGAGCCAGAAAGTAGCATCAGGGTGGTTGTCGGACTGGGAGGCAGCCGAAGTGGGAAGTTTGTTATTTAGTGGGTCAGGGTTTTTGGTTTGAAACGATGAGAAAATTCTAGAGATAGATGGAGGTGGTGCTTATGTGAATGTGTGTAATGTGTGTGATGTCATAGAACTGTGTACTCAAAAATGGTAACAATGGCAAAAAAAAAAAAATAATCACAGAAAGACTTGCTACCAGATAGGCAAGTGAGATTGCTTATAATGCTTTGTGACAATAAAAACAGTTCATCTCTGGATCCAAACAGATTGGTCAGAAACATTGATACTAAGGTATAAGCTTTCTTATTTTTTGTTTTTTTTTTTTTTTGTAATGTGCTGCCTTCGCCATTAAGAACCAAATTGTAAGCTGGGCATGATGGCCCGTGCCTATAATGACAGCACTTGGGAGGCTGAGGCAGGAGGATTGCTACAAGTTTGATGCCAGTCTGAGCTACATAGTGACTTCAAGGCCAGCCTCATAGAAAGGCACCGATGCAAAAACCCCACAAACAAACAAACAAACTCCACCAAATTGTATTAGTTTGGCCCAGTAGTTGCACTTCAAACTGTCACTTAAGAAATTGATCTTTATTTATTTATTTATTTATTTTTGTCTTTTTGAGACATGGTCTTGCCATGCAGCTCAGGCTGGCCTTGAGCGTACTTTGTTACGTAGGCTGGCCTTGAACTTGCAACAGTCCTCCTGCCTCAGCCTCCCAAGTGCTGTGATTACAGGCGTGTGTCACCGCGCCTGGCTAAGAAATTGATTTCTAAGAGATGGTTTATTTAAGTGATGCACACATTTCTCTGTGCACATTTTTTTGAGCGATTAGGAAATCTAGGTGTCACGCTAGCCTGGCAGAGCTGTCCGTATGCCCTGTAGAACCTGCTGTACTAACACAGCCTCCAAGTGAAGCTGTATTGGCACAGTCTCAAATTACAAATAGCTTCCAAATCTGTGTTTCTCCCTCCTTTGTTCTCAGATTAAGGGACCTTTATTGCTATTTGTCCTGTGGTTCCTCATACAGGATAGGTCTGAAATGACTCTTCTTGGCTTTCTAAGCTGACTCTTCTTTGTATTTCCTTTCTGTAAGAAGCTAGCTATCTGAACATGCACCATTAAAACTCTGAAATTGGCTTTGCCTCATCTTTCCCTTGAATATATTTTGTGGCACTAATCACAATAATTGCATAACTTTATAGTTTTGTAATCCCAAGAGCAGGGCTGGGACTGAACTATTTACACGGGTGTCTGAGTCATAGGTATTTAGTAAACCACTATCCTAATTGAGATTCTCTTCATTTTTTACCCAACCTAGTATTTTCCCCCATCTCCAGGACTGGGGATTGAACTCAGAGTCTTCACACTGAGCTACATCCCTACCCCTTTTTTATTTTTATTTTTATTTTTTGAGGTGGGAGGGAGTCCTCACTAAATGGCCCAGGCTGGACTTGAACTTGTGATCTTCCTGCCTCAGCCTCCAGAGTGATGGCATTATAAATGCACACACCATCACAGCTGGCTCTGGTATCTCTAACTTTATTAGTGTGTTGGGAGGATTCTTGTAGATCCTTAGGGAAAGATCCTTATGCAGCCAGCGGCTTGCTTTTTTCAGGTTTACCCCAGTCTCCCTCGCCTGCTCCGAGTGGCCGCCCTTCGAATTTCGCTTCCACTGCGTGGTGCACTCGGCGGTGAGTTAGTGCTTTCCGTGGGCCAAGCACTGTCTGCTGTGCTTTGGGGCAGCAGGGAGTAGAGGAGGCCAAGCCTTTGGGAATGTGAGCTTCTGCTCTAGAGCAGTAAACAGCTGAGCGGCTGTGAAAGGCCCAAGGACAGAACGTTTCCTTGGCATGCAAGGCCCTGTTCTCCACCCCTAGCCCTGCAAAAAAAAAGAAAAAAAAGCCCACTAAGTGTCCCACGGTGATCAGTGCTACGAAGAGAAGTGAAGCAGGCTGAGCAGCCTGAGCAGGGCGTGCGTGAATAAGGGAGGGAGTGATGGGGGGCGGGGAGGCTCGAGTCCTCTGGGTAGAGGGCATCGAAGAACCACAGGGCTCCGAGGCAGGAGCACACTTGGCATTTAGACCTGGTGAACATTCAACCGCCAAAGAGAAAAGTGACAGAGGTGGCCCCTTAGGGCCCAGCTTTGCTCCCCGCTTGGCACAGCGTGAGGCCTGGATGCAGCTCGGTAGTGAGCACGTGGCACACGGGAGGCCCTGGCTTGGGTTCCGGCACCAAAACAAACAAAAACCTTAATGAACAGATGTAGCCTTTATGAATGAATGAAGCCACGCAGTGATCATTCACCCCTTTGTCTGGGACGAAGAAGCAGGACAGTGTAGGAAGGTGCGTGCTGCACAGCTGAGGACACGCACTCAAGCTTCATCTGTACTTTTCCCCGTTAGGAGAGGCCGATGCCCTGAGCCGGAGGGAGAGAGCATTTCCGGCTGGCTCTTTCCGTGGTGGAGGAGGATGGCACAGGAATCTTTATTCAATCCATCACGAAAGGAAGTTGTCATCTTTTCACGGCGGACAGTACTCGCTTCCTTAGTTTTTCTCTACTTCTGATCATTCCGCTCAGTGTGACTGATGCCTCCAAATCCCTGGGAAGGCTCAGACACTGCCCGCTTGGAACCAGAGGCCGGAGCCGCCAGGGGAGCCGGAAGCACGCAGAGCTGCGGTTGCACTGCCGGGGTTTTAGAGGTGCCCCTGCCATGCAGTGGGCACAGCAGCCCTTTTGCGTCCTCCTGACACCTGGTGGTAGTGGGAACAGGTGGTGCCGGGTTTTCTGAGGGATTTAGGGGAGCACTGCTGATTTAATGGAGTCTGTGATTATTCTAAGCTGCACTGGGAAATCCCTCCCTGTCCCTGCTGTCTCAGACACAAGAGGAGAAGCTTAAGGGTTTCGGTGCTGACAGCTCCTCCCGGCGGGCTTTTCTAGCACTGCCAGCTGTGCCCTCAGCCGCCTCCCCAGCTGCCCTCGGTCTCCGGATTAGCTCGCTGGCTCTCGTGGACCTCTGCTCTCCATTTCCATCAGTGTTTTCAGCTCTTCCCTACACTCCTCTAACCTGTAGTGTTTGTGTGCACCTAACAGGTTGGTGGCCCGTTTCCCACCAGCTTCTGCTTCTGTTTGGCAGAGCCTGGTGCCGTCTTCTTTCCCCTGTCCCGTCATGTTGAGGGGCTGTGGGAAGTCCCATCTCCAAGGACGAGCACCTGCCATTGCTGCAGGTGTTGCTAACCGCCCCCTCTTCTGCCCTGCCCAGCCCTCTTCACTTCTCAGCTGTCGTCCGGTAACCCTGGCATCGCCCAGGAGCCCTTTGGAAATGGCAGGACTGCAGGCTGCACCCGGGACCCCGTGTCTTCTCCAGCCTCAGTGCAGAAGCATGACCTTAGCATTTCACGCCAGTGCCCTTCCCATAGTAAACACAGCAGCATGATTGCATGTTTTCTTCTCTATTGGAGGATGTGCTCCTGAAGCCTGCAGGCCATTGATGATCCATTTGTGGGTCTTGGCGTGTTCCAAGGGCTCTGAAGTCCCAAATGAACCCTGAAGGACACCTGGCATTCTGTTCCAGATGCTCCTCAGTCAGCCACCTGGAAAAGAGCATTCAGCTGTGCATGGTGCTTGGCGCAGAGACTCAGCCTCTGCTTTTAGGGTTCTGAGACTTGCGAGGAGGTTAGGGTTAGCAGCTCATCCGTGAACTGGGGGACAAGGCAGTGTGGCGGGTTCTGAAGCATTCAGATTCCCCTAACACCTAGGGCAGCAGTGCTTTCCTGTCCAGTGGGAGGGTGACTGTTTCATGAAGAGGATGGTGTTTGATTCTGCCCTGCAGTTGAATAGGTCTTGGACAGACAGACAGACATGATGGGAGGTGCCCCCCCCTTCCTCTCATCCTACCTTGCCGGATGTGGAGTAGCGAGGACTCAGAATGGGTGGGAGCAGGCCTTAAAGGGGTCAGCCAGCTCTTTGCATGGGACTGTAGCCCCAGGTCTCTTTTTAGTGTCCCCTGGTCAGCCACTTCCTTTCTCACCTCTTCCGGACTCACCGCTCAGTGGGGCCCCCCAAAGTGGAGAGGTGGAAGCTCAGAGAGGCCAGCAGAGGATTCAGACCTGTCCCTTACCCTCACCATTGCTTTTCCAGCCCTGTGCCTGTGTGAGGCATGATCCTTTCTTCCTGTGGTGGGCGGATGAGTGTTCCTTGGCCTATAATCTGAGCTGGCGGGGAGGCCATCAGCATTTCAGGTGAAAGGACACTCCTGCCACTTCTTTACATGCTGTGTTTTTGGGAAACCTACCTGCACAAGGTAGCTAGTGTGGTTCTTTCCGTTCTCCAGGCTGCAACACAGCCTGGAAGCAGGGCCGCTTTACGTTGCTCCTTAGCCTTGCCATCTTCTTCCTGAGCCTTCTGCTTCAGCCAGCTGAGTTTCCAGGTGAGGTCAGAGACTAGCACTCCCCATGCTTTGGCACCTTTGAACTCCGCTCTGACCGGCTCCCCAGTCCTGAGCCAGGAGGTCTGTGTTAAGGGCTGATGCACACTGGATGTTTTGCTCCCTGTTTGTATCTCAGGTGCAGGACCTTTTAGGTGAAACAGACTTGAGGACCCACGAAGGACACTTGTGCCTGAGGCATTGTGTCTGGGGCACAACCTTCCTTGCTGTGAGTAGAATATTTTCAGCCTGGATGGGGGAAACATTTTTTAGGGACATTTTAATGTGCGCCATAATTGGGACTGGTCTCAGGCAACCACTAGCCACATGAAAAGACATTCAGCGTTATTACCCATTAGGGAAATTTAAAAACATAATGAGATATTACTACACATTTAATAGAAAGCCTCTCCTTTCACAATGAGGATGCTGTCCAGATAGAATCACAGGATACGAGACTTATTTATTTATTTACTTATTTATGGCACTGAGGATCGAACTCGGGACCTTGCGCTTGCCTGGCAGGCGCTGTGCCGCAAGTTACATCCCCAGCCCGTGTGGGACCTCTTGGGGTTGACTCTTTCATTCAGCATAGTTAATGCCCTGGAGGTCCATCCCAGCTGTCGAATGTATTGATTTTTTTCCTTTATACTTTGGAGTAATATTCCATGGTGTAGTTATGCAGAGTTTGTTTAATCATTTACCCACTGAAGGGCAGTCTCATTTTTACCCATCACAGATAAAGCCATTATGCACAGAAATACACTGCATTTTGCATAAGCTTAGGTGTTTTTTTCCTCTGGGGTAAAAGTCCAGGGTACAGTTTCTGTGTGACATGGTAAGTGTGTCTTCAGTTTTAGAAGCAATTACCAAGAAATTTTTCCAGACTGATGGTACCTGCATTCCCATTGGCCTGCAGGAGCCTGGTGGTTAATTTTATGTTGAGGCCCAGTTTGGTCAGAACCTGTCTGGATATTGCCAAGAAGATGTTTTTAGATGTGATTAGCGTTTTAATTAGTAGACTTTAATAGAGCTTATTACCCTCCATAATGGAAGTAGAGCTCTTTCAATAGTAGTCTTAAGAGCAAAACCTGAGCTTTCCCTTGGGCTGAGGATGTAGCTCGGTGGTAGAGCGCTTGCCTGCCCTGCACAAGGCCCTGGGTTTCATTCCCAGCACCACAGAACAGAAGCAAACAAAACCCAGGATTGCCCAAAGAAGCACTTCTGCCTCAGGATTCCAAGAGATTACTGGCATGTAGTCAGGGCTGAAGTGCTGCTTAGCATGCCCAGGCACTGAGTCCGAAGTACCCCGCCCTGCAAAACTGCAAGGAGACACCTGCCCGAATTTCTGGCCTGATTGCCTGCCATGCATACTTCAGGCTAATAAAGACTGCTGTATTAAATTTCCAGCCTGCCAGCCTACCCTAAAGGAGGTATTTTTAATTCAGTTTGTTGGTACATTTTAGATACACATAATGCTCACATTCATCCTGGAGAATTTGTGCCTGCACGTGATACACCTTGACTCCTCTTTTTTTTTCCCCATTCCCCTACCCTCCCTTCAGTCCCTCTTCCCCTCATTTATAAAACCTTTGTTTCCCTTTTTTCCCTCTTTTCTCATTCTTTCTTTCCCTTCCTTCCATTCCCCCTCCCCCTTCCCTGGTTCCCCTTCCCATTTGAACATTTTCTTCTTATTTCACAAAATCTATTACATTTTGGTCATCGGTTACACTTTCAGTTTCTCACAGCAGAGAAACAGTGCAGTACTTACACGTGTCTGCTTTATCTCATTAAGAGTGTGGTCTCAAGGTGCGTCTATTTACCTAGAAATCTCAAGTTTGCCCTTTATGGCCCCATTGTATTAAAAAAAACCCACATTTTCTTTATCCTTTCATCAGTTGATGAGTATTGGGCCCTACAAGTTTTGAATTTGATAATTCCTACAATACCATAAGCCAGTTTCTCAAGATAAGTTTCCTCTATATATACACACCTGTGTGTGTATGTATATATGTATATGTGTGTATATGTGTGTATATGTGTGTGTGCATATAAGTCTTCTAGTTCTTCAGAAAACCCTAAGAAATACAGTAAGTGACCCACTTCTTTTGTCATCACCAGCATTTACTGTTGCTGCAATTTTTAATTTTGGTCATTCTGAGGTTAAATGTGTACTAATAGTTCATTACGATTTTAAATTTCTCTAATGGGTAATACTGAATGTCTTTTCATGTGTTTATCATCCATCCTGCTTGATGAAATAACTTTCTCTTCATGTCTTTTGCCAATTTTCTTTTCTTTTTTTTTTTTTTTGGTACCGGGGATCAAACTCACAACCTTGCGCTTGCCAGGCAGGCACTTAAGCCACTGAGCTAAATCCCCGGCCCTAATTTTCTTATTTTTTAAAACTTTTTTTAAAACTTTTTTTTTTTTGGTGGTGGTGGTGGTGGTGGTGGCAGTGGTGCTGGTGGTGGTACTGGGTATTGAACCCAGGGCCTACCCATGTAAGGTAAGCATTTTACCACTGAGCTGCATCCTCAGTCATCTATTTATCTATCTCTCCATCCTCTGCCTATGACAGATCTCACTAAATTGCCCATGCTAGTCTTGACCCCGAGGTCCTCCTGCTTTAGCCTTTCTTTGAAGATAGGATCTTGCTAAGTTGCCTGGGCTGGTCTAGAATTGGGGATCCTCTTGCTTCAGCCTCCCAAAGTATTAGAATTACAGCCACATACCACCACACTTTGCATGGATAAGCATTTTTAAGTGTGTAGTATAATTAAATACATTTACAATGTTGTGTAGCCATCAAGGCTATTATGCAACATTTTCATCGCCTGAACCACAGATTATACCCATTCACAATAATTCCCCAGTTCCTCTTCCCTTACTTCTTTAAAACCTAAATATTCTACTCCCACTCCTATAAATTTTGCCTACTCTAAACCCCTGCTGTAAGACTCATCCGTTTTTTAGTATTGGCCTGTTTGAAAGTCCTTTATTACATTCACTGTTTTGTTTTTATTGTTTCTATTCTATTCTGTTATGTTTGATTTTTACCATGTCCGAAGGTATCCGCAGCTATTTTGAAGACAACAAAAGGCATTGTGGTAACTATTGTTGATTTTGTAAGGTTTTGAAGTTCCATGTCACTTATATTGGCTTATTTTGATTGGTTTTATTCTGTTTTATTTTCCTTGGTTTTATCCTCTTTAAAATAATAATAATAATAGAAGAATCATCCATTTGCACCTGGCTTATGTTTTTAAGATTCATATTTATGTTGTGATGTGTATCAGCGTGTGTGTGTTACTAGGGATGGAACCCAGGGGTGCTCAACCACCTCGCTATGTCCCCAGGCTTTTTTTATTTTTATTTTTGCAGTAGGGTCTCACTAAGTTGTCCAGAGGGGACTCGACTCTGTGACCCTCCTATCTCAGTCTCTCTCAGTGGTGGGTTACAGGTGTGCACCCCAGGCCCCACCAACATTTCATCCTTTAGAATAGGCCTTAATTGGGGGAGGTACTGGGGATCGAACTCATGACTTCGCGCTTGCCAGGCAGACGCTTATGCCGCTGAGCTAAATCCCCAGCCCCAGTAGGCGTTAATTTTTAGAGCAGTTTGAGTCTCACAGAAGCTACAGAGATCTCCCATATATCCTCACATACACTCAGACTTCTCCACTGTCAAAGAGTCCTGCCCCAGAGTGGTGCCCTGAGCAGTTAGTGACCCTGTGTTGACACCTTACTGTGCCCCATGCTGTAGTTAATTAGCGTCAGCTCTTGGTATTGTGTGTTCTGTGGGTTTCGACAAAGGTAGTGATGTGTAGCCAGTGTTATACCATCACATGGAGCAGTTTCATTGCCCTGAAACTGTCGTCTGCCTGACTCACCCTGCCCCAGCCGTGGCAGCCACCAACCCTTTACTCTCTCCCTGGTCTCACCTTCCCCAGAATGTCATCTGGTTTGAATCGTACAGCCTTTTCAGGCTGGCTCCTTGTGCTTACTGACATGCAGTTAGGGATCTTCCTTTTCTTTTCAGTTTGTTAGCACATTTCTTTCTAGGGCTCAGTGATGTTCCGCTCCCTAGATATACCGTTGTTTATTTACCCATTCACTTACTAAAGGATATTTTGGTTGCTTTCAAGTGTTGGCAGTTACGATTTGTTGTTCAGGCTGGCCTTGAATTCACTGTGTAACCCAGGCTGGCCTCTCATTCCCAGCGATCCTCCTGCATCAGCCTCCCAAGTGCTGAGATGACAGCTGTGTGTCACCACACCTGGCTAGTTTGGGCAGTTATGAGTAAAGTTTCTGTAAACATTTTCCTGGAGGCTTTTGTATGGACGTGAGTCTTCAACTCCTTTGGGTAAATACCAAGAAGCATGATTGGGGGATCCCATGGTAAAGATACGTTGTTTCCTAAGAACCAAACTGTCTTCCAGTGTCCCCACACCTTTTAGCTTTCATCTTGCTCCCTGTCCTCCCCTGTATTTGGTGTCCTTCATGTTTTAGATTTGGCTGTTCTAGTAAAGTAACTCTCATTTACGTTTGCAGTTCACCAATGACAGGTTTTCACAGGTATATTTGCCATATATGTATTTTCTTATATGCATTATCTCTATAGCTCTTGTACCCTGTTTAAAATTGAGTTGCTTTCTTGTTGAGTTTCAATTCTTTCTGTGTTTTAGATAACAGTCTTTTCAGACAGGTCTTTTGCAAGTATTTTTTCTCAGCCTGAGGCTTGTCTTCTCTTTCTTTGATTTTACTGCTTTTTAAAGCTGAATAATATTCGACCATATATATCCCATTTTGTTCATCCATGGTTTTTTTTTTTTCTTTTCTTTTTTTTTGGGGGGGTACTGGGAATCGAACTCATGACCTCATGCTTGCCAGGCAGGCGCTTAAACCACTGAGCTAAATCCCCGGCCCTTGATTAGCTTTTTCCTGATAGCATCTTTCCCTGTGCTTGTTGGCCATAATTACTCTCTCCCCCTCCACCCTGCTTGCTTGTTTTTTGGGGGGTTTTTTGGTACCAGGGATCAAAGTCATGACGTCGAACTTGGCAGGCAGGCGCTTGTGCCACTGAGCTAAATCCCTGACTCACTTTTTTTTTTTTAAGATCCAGTGTCATGTAGCCTAGGCTGGCTTCAAACTTGCAACACTTTTCCTACCTTACAGACCTGTGCTACCACACCCAGCCTCATCCCCAGCCCTTTCTATTTTTTCAATTCGAGATAAGGTCTCACTAAATTGCCTGGGCTGGACTCGCAGTGCTCCTGATCCTCCTGCCTCAGCGCTGGGACTGCAGATGTGCACAGCTACCCCTGCTGTAGTTGACTTATTTTTCGGGATGAGAGTTCCCAGTCTCTCGTAGGCTGGCCTCCAACTCATGAGCTCAGGTGAGCCTTCCACCTCCGCCCCCTGGAAACGGGGGCGCAACCACACTCAGCTCCTGGCTTCCCCTGCTTCCACACGCAGGCCCCCCAGCCTCGTGGCCTTTATCAGTCTGTGCCTTTCTACAGTTAGAGATTTCTGTTGGCTGTGTGCTCTCAGGATCGCTTGTGACTAAAAGCTTAGACTTCACCCCACAGATCCCAAGGGTGTGCTGCCTGTACCAGCGGGCACTTAACTGTTTATTTGATTTATGTTCATTGTGATCTCCTCGAAGGAAAGAGCAGTAGTATTAAAGTGTTTCCCATCAGAGAGATATCGATCGAGGGTGTGTCTTTTGCTTTCTTTGGAGGCGCCCAGGCTGGATAGGTCTTCTGTGTGTGTGTATGTGTGTGTGTACTTACTTTTCAGAGGTGTACAGATGTCATCATGATGAAAAGTAGGAGCTTTTCTAAATTTGTGTTAGGCTACTGTTGTTAGAATAGCTGCTGTCTCCAGGGAAACCTGATCTGGGCCCCTTATCTTACAAACAAAGAAACCCAGCTCAGGGGTAAAGGGAAGAGATTCACCCAGCTCATTCAGAAAGGTTAACAAGAAAAATTTAAATGTAAAATAAAAGGGCTGGGGATACAGCTCAGTGGTACAAGCACCTGCCTGGCAAGTGCAAGGTCACGAGTTTGATCCCTGGTACCAAACAAAAAAAAAAAAAAAGAAAGAAAAGAAAAAAGATAACAGCTGGCTTGGAAACCGGTGCCATCGTGTATGCCACGCAGCTTGTGTTTCCTGCCACCATGCTAGGTACTTTCATGTCTTTATCATTTCATGTAAGGACAACAACGTCCCTCGAGAGAGAGCTAAGTAGCTTCAGTCCCTGCCAGAGTCGCCGCCCCATCATTTCTTTCTGAGTGAAGTGCCGCTGTCCGGTCTGCAGAGGCAGGCGCTGGTGGCCAGGCTGGGACAAACCAGCACAGAGCCACAAGACCAGGATGGGCAGCAGTATCAACCTGGTCTTTTCAAGATGACACTTTTTCTTACCGGCACTTCAGGCATTTGGAGTAGCCGTGGTGATGCGGTTCGGTGATGTTCCTGTCCATCATTCCTCACTTTGCTGTTTGATCTCAAGAAGTCTTGAGAGCTCAGGGGCATAGGAAAGACCTCATTTTTATAAATTCGAAGCCAAACACAGAAGAGGCAGCTGGTATGGACCTCCTGCTCCAGGTTAATGCCTCCTTGCCACCTGGTGGCTGCCGCTGCTCCTGCACTCTTTTCTATTTCCAGACTCTCTCCCTTCCTTCCCTTTTCCTGTCTTCATTTCTGTACTTCCCTGTCCTTTGCACATGCATCCTCTAGTGGGTGATCTTTAGAGTTCTTGGGGACTGTCTTACATCCTGTTTTCTTTACACTCCGAGGAGCTCTACTAAGTGACCTCCCTTCTACACGGATGATTCACAGATGTGTCAGTTAAGTCCAGACCCTGTTTTAGGTTTCTCCATCCTCTTCCTGCCCGGTATCTCTGCGTGGGTCTCTCCCAGGTACTCAGTGTCAGCTTGTCCAAAACTTCACTTGGCCTTGCATCCCTGGTCTCCTTCTACGTGTGTTAGTTATCCCCTGTGTATCAGGTGACACCAGTGCCCCAGGAGTCATCGGGAAGCCCCTTGTCCCCTGCTCCCATCCCAGCGAGACCCACTCAGGTCAGAGTCAGTCTCAGTCCTCACCCCACTCCAGACGAGCTCTCTCGTGTTCTGCCCTCCAGCCCAGGCCGTGGGCTCCTGGCTGTGGTCCTCACTGGCGCTCACACTGTGCCCTGCAGAGTGGCCTGACCAGCTTGGGATCCCTTCTTTAGTATTCCTGCCTGGTTCCCCACACTGTAGCAGATGCTCTGCAGAATTCTTTTTTGGTACTGGGAATCGAACTCACAACCTCATGTTTGCCAGAAAGGCACTGTGCCACTGAGCTATATCCTCGGTCTCAGGAATAGTGTTTTCATGTTTTTGTTTTTGTTTTTTTAGTACTTGGGATTGAACTCAGGGCCTTTGCACCACGACACACCTCCTCCATCCCCACCCCCACCCCCCTCCACCTTTGTTAAAATTTTGAGACAGCATCTTGCTAAGTTACCCTAAGGCTTTTTTTTTTTTTTTTTTTTTTTTTTTTTTGCTAGGAATTGAACTCAGGACCTTGCACTTGCCAGACAGGCACTTATGCTGCTGAGCTACATCCCTGGCCCCTGTGAATTTTTGATCCTCCTGCCTCAGCCTCCCAGAGAGCTGAGAATACAGGCATCCACCACCACATCTGGCTGTTCACGATTTATAAAGCTAGGTATAATTAAGTTAGAATACAGGTGCACTTGTCACCCACTGACTTTTAGAACCCAGTCTCCCTCCCCTGCATGCAATTCCATCTCCTATAATTTCCAAACAACGCCGCTGACAAGCATTAACGTTAAGGAGGAATGGGATGGGCAAGCAGGAGTACTTTGGTCTCTGTCTTCCGCTCAGAAAGGGGCTCTGCAACCCCCATTCCCTCGAGCCCAATTAGCACAAGAGCTGCATCTTTGCTGTGGGTTTAGTGGAAGTGGTTTGGACTTTCCAGGTAGAATTGATTTTTTTTTTCTCTTAGCAGCGAACTCAAGGGTGTCATAGGCAGTCCGGAAACCCCAGGACTGCTGCTGATTGGCGCTATGGATCTGCCCAATGCGGATTACCTCACAGTGGTGAAGAGGCCCAGGCGCCGCTGTGGTGGGTGCTCGGGGAGACCACATCCTGGCCCAGTGCTGTGGTCAGGGGTTGTGCAGAGAACAATTAGAATCAGAACATGGAGTTTATAATATTTTTATGATGATCATCCCAAGTTAACACAAGAAAATGCAGGAAATCTATCCACAACACTAAAGACAGAATATTTAGCCAAGGGCCCGAATCCTGCAGCAACGTCCCACATGAGTCCAGATAAAGCCCCAGAGCTCATAACAATGCCTCCCACGAGTCCCACTAGAGGTCTAGAGCCTACAAGAAGGACTCATGCCAGTCTTTTAGGGATCTGTGCTGGGAAGGCCCAAAGGTCAGCAGTGGAAACTAGGAAGTCTATGCCAGTGGGGTGAAGGAGCTGTGCTGATAGGTTGACGGTTTTACGCTGGAGCCTAGAAGTCACTCTCACAACAAAGACCAGGGCTGTCCTGAAAAGCACCACAGCCATCCTCAGTGACACGGAGGCCCCGAGCTCCTCTGACCACAAGCACAGTCAAGTACATGCCAGGCAGCCAGTGTGACTAGTTCATCCTAGAGACCAAACAGCACACATCTTCCCCTCCAGAGCCAGGAAGCAGTGCTCGATGTAAGGACCAGAGCTTCTCCAGGAGAACCTAATGGCTCAAACAGCAACTCGTAGGAGAACCCACAATGCCTCAACGCACTAATGCCTCAACGCCCTTCCTTCTCCTCCACGTCTCCATTTATGCTGACAACTTTCCTCAGGTGAAACATCTACGCTCAGCAGCATGGTGATATAATCCAGCTGGTGTTAAGTTGACCACTGGTTTTTAAATCCATAACACCCAGCCTTCCACACGCGTGGTCAGGGTGTACCTTCTTCTTCTTGGGCTGCGTCCCATACTTCATAAATGCATTTCCTTCTTTCCAGCCTACTTAATCTTTGACCTGGCTCTTTCTAAGACTTTAGACTTGCTGTCTGATTCCATTTCATCGGTAATACTTTCCGGAAGGGTGGTAGAGGTGAGGATATCACAAGTGTGGTTAGAGGTAGAGCTACATGCCAGTCTTTAGTTTTCTGGCCAGCCAGGTACTGATGATTTTTTCCTAGGTTTTGGCCTACATTTTTGACATTTTCTAGCCACCTTAGGGATGGGGAAGAGGGAAGACTTAAAACAGGGCAAAGTAATCTCTGCATGAGCCTGTGTAGTCCTAGGTGTTGAACCAAGGGACACACTTGCCTTCTTACATAAACCATAGTTCAGACTTTCACATGTATCTGTGAGAGAATAACACCTTGACAGATGTGGTGGGGTATACCTTTAATGCCAGCACTCCAGAGGCTGAGGCAGGAGGATTGCTGTGAGTTCAGGGTCAGCCTAGGCAACACAGTGAGTTCAAAGCCAGCCTGAAATGCATACCAAAACCCTTCTCCCCTCTCCAAAAAAAAACAGCTTACAAATGAGAGTGTTTATCATTTTAAAAGCTTTCACAGAATGCAGCCTCACAAGATTATAGCATTAGAAGGTCCCTTAAGTAGCCACTTAGTCTTAGAACCAGCCCAGAATGCCCCTAAGTATTCTTGGGTGGTGGACTCTTCTGCTGCCTTTTCCTTTCTGCGCCTGCCCTGCACCGTGTGATAGCCCATCTAGGACCTAACACCACCCTCAGTGCCTTCAGCCGTCCTCTCTAAGGTACAGCTTCAGCCCCTTTGCCAGCGTGGCCTCCCACGTCTAAACAAAGTCAGGCTTCTTGTTCCCCTTAACCAAACGCAGAACTCAGATGTAATTGGCCAGCCTATCCCAGGACAGGCCTGTGTTCCACTTAGCTATTCTCACAGGGGAAAACCAGGTCAGCATTCAGCTTGTCCTTTTGTCCTTTGCTTATTTTCTAGGTCAAAAAAAAAAAAGTCCAATGGTTGAGCACAACAAATTGGACATACACCTTAGCTTTAATAATGACAGAGAGGAACGAGCTATCAGCAAGTGAGCAATGCTGAAGGCAGGGGTGCGCCAGGCTCAGCAGGTAGAGGAGCGGTGAGCGCCTGCCAGGGCAGTGAGGAAGAGAAAGGATTTGTGCTGCAGAGCCCTGCAGCAGCCCCGGAGCTGGGGAGCCCGCATAGTGAAATCGGGACACTCAGTCGTGAAAGCAGTTCCTCGCCAGTGGCCCCTTTCCCAGCATCTCGGGAGAGGAGCTGGAGGCCTAGATACTGAAGCACAGACTCCACACGCAGGCGTCCACATGCAGAAGACGGGAGCACAGAGAAAGGGCCTTGACAGCCAGGGTTCCTAGTGAGCAGCCACGCCTTCTGTCCCTCTCACCTGGTGTCCGGAGTGTCTGCAGCAGGTATTCCCACACGAGAGCCCTCAAGGTGCCGCGCTGATGAAACCAACCTCAGAGGCAAGTTCTGCAGACAGGGATGACTCCTAGGGGCCCTGGGTACAATGTCAGATTCCTGCCCAGTCACCCTAAGCAGAAGTCCAAAAATTGACAAATAAAGTCTTGTAGAGCTTTCCAGCAGTTTGAAAGGTATGAACAGATAAGCAGATGTCACCAGACATTGAAAGAAAGCCTATGACATACAGAAAAAGAAAAACAAAAAGAAGAGAAAATGTCTGAAAGGAAATAGTAAAATCAAGATAGAAAAAAAAAATAGCTATATAATATACCGAGAAATTTTTTTTAAATCTCATATATCCTGAAAGGTGAACAAAATTCTTAAAAAAAAAAAAAAAAGCCACCCCCCCCCAAAAAAAAACCTACAACACAGAAAGATTGAAAGATATGGTTTAAAAAGTTCCTGGGTGATAGACCAAATGAAAGAGATGGAAAATAGAACTAAGGACACTAGATTATTCCAAGAGGTTCATTGGTGTTAGCAGAAGTTTAAGAAGAGAAAACAAGATACATTAGGGGAATGAAAATTACCAAAGAAGTGGTATGCAAAGATTTTTCCAGAAAAATTTCTAAACACTTTAGAGAAAACAGTCTCTTAAGGTCGATATTCAAACTGGCATTAGATTTCTAAAAAACCTTACACTAAAAGGCTATTTTCAGAATTCCAACAGAAAAAACATTTTCCCACCTGACTTAGAGGTTTACATGGCTGGACTGTCAGGAAAGTTTGAGGGTAAAGGCGGTTTGGACACGTGTGTCACCCTGCTGAGAAGGCTTGAGGGGGGGCGGATATACAGACCAGGACTGAAAGGAAGTCGGGAAATGGGGTTAGGAAAAGGAGTCCCCAGGAGAGAGTTCTGGTACAGTACCTGACTGAGTCAATTAAAAGTTTCACACCCTAGGGAAAGTAAAAATTACTCAAAAAAGTAAATATAGTGGGCCCTTGACTTGTGAACTCGGTCCGCTCCCCGAGGCCGGTTGTAACTCAGGTCAAAACCGAAGGCTCAGGCTCCTCTGCACGGCCTTTGGAGTCTCCTTAATGGGCAGATCCCAGCGTCCATGGAGAGACACAGGCCCAGGACTTCTCAACTGAGCCCACACAGGGAGGATGTTGTCGTGTTTCTTCCAGAACTCTTCAAGGGTTAAATCTGTATCCAAGACCCATTTGGAAGCACAAGCAGCTGGCATCCAGGTCATAACTCTCAACTTTGGGCATAAGTTAAAACTAAAATGCTAGTCATAACCCCAGTTGTGCTGGGCGTGGTGTTGCATGCCTGTAATCCCAGTACTTCAGAGGCAGGAGGATTGCCTCAAGTTCGAGGCCAGTCTGTGCTACATAGTGATTTCAAGGTGAGCCTGAATTACAGAATGAGACCCTGTCTCAAAAAAAAAAAAAAAATTAACCTAATTATTTCGGAAAGATGAGACTGTGGGGTGTATATGAAAGGGTGTCAGAACCAAAATCTAATCCTCCATCACAGGGGGTTCAGTTAGTAATATCAGAGTTACCATTTGCTGTGTAACAAACTAGTGACTTGAAGCAGCAAGTGTTTATTTCTTTGCAGTTTCCATCTTGTCGCTGTTGTTCGAGACAGAGTCCTGCCGTGTAGTCCCGGCTGGCGTTGCACTCACAGTGGTCCTCCCAGCTTCCTGAGTTAGGGGACGACAGCTGTGCATCACCACACCGGCTACCCTGATTTCTGAGGGTCTCTCTTGCAGTTTTGGTGCAGGTGTCCACCAGGGCTGTGACCTGCTGCAGACTGGATGGCCTGGGGGATCCCTCTCTGTGGGCCTCTCCTCCGGATGCACAGAAGTGATTCCAGAGAGCGGAGGAGAGGGACTGACAGGATTTGACTCTGATGTGGATCCTTCATCATTCAGAAGCTTGTGTGAGCGCTCCCCAGAGGACTGGTTGCAGATGCTAAACTTGAGTTCCGTGAAACAAGACAGGAGCAGGTTCTAAGCGGGACAGGGTGACACAGAGAAATGAGCATCGGGCACCAGGCGCCCTGGCGTTTTGCTAATACAGAGCACGAGGAAAGGGCGGGCGAACAGTGCTCTCCCGGAGAACAGAAGGTTTATGGAGCTCGGAGCTATAAATGGTGAAGCTCATTGAAGGGAGTAGCTTTTGGACAAATAGGTGGAAAGCACTTTGTGGATTCCTCGGACATGCATCTGTGAGAGCTGGCTGCAGATCGATCGGAGGAAGAGCTGGCCTCTGTCCCTTTGGGCACGCAGAACACCCACCTGTCTGCAGCACCAGCCATCCCCGCCCCGGTCACTTCCCCCTGGAGGAGCTCTGGGCTGCTGCTGCCTACCACGGCCCTGCTGCCTCAGCTTTAGAGTCTGCAGTGCCAGCTCTGCCCTTGGTCACTACCACGCTGTCCATTCAGGTCCGGCCTCATTTTTCCTCGTTGCTTTCTGGCACTGTATATTTACTTCTCTGATGGAATATACTGTTAGGGTTGCCAGCGTCCTGGGCAGTTTGTCCACCTGTCCCTCTGCCTTCTAATCCAGACAGGTTTGCTGTAGGGTGTCAAGGGGGTCAGTGTCTGGGTGGCTGGAGGGGTGGAGAGGGCCGCGCCGGAGGCTCTCGGCTCAGCTGAGCTTGCATTTTCAGGCTCATTTCCAGCCCCTTGGTAAACTGTCCTGTATTCAGGCCGATCTGAGCTTTGGCATGGCGTGCGAAGGCCGTAGCATCGCTGTGGTGGCAGAGGGTCATTGGTGGTGGGCGCACACAGGGTCTTTACATTTGCATTCCTCGGCATCTGGCTTTATGTCTCACTTTGCCCACAGATTGGAGACCACAAGTTCAGCGCCCACCGAATCGTCCTAGCGGCATCCATCCCATACTTCCACGCCATGTTTACCAACGACATGATGGAGTGCAAGCAGGACGAGATTGTCATGCAGGGGATGGACCCAAGGTACGCACATCCTGAGGCTGTCCCAGGCCACCTTCCTGGGGCAGCTTCCCCTGAGCTCAGGCCACTCGGGGGCCGAACAGCGGCTGCACACAAGGAGAAGGTGGTGGAGAAAAGGATCAGCACCTCAGCCAGCCACCTAAGACAGGGTTAAAATGAAGGGAGTTGATTTTTTGTTTCCATAGTGCTAGGGATTTGACTCAGGCCTTCACATTAAACTATACCCTGGCCCTTTTTAATTTCTCATTTTGGGACAGGATCTCATTAAGTTCCCTAAGTGGGACTCCTGCCTCAGTCTCCCAGAGTGCTGGGATTAGAGCTGTGCACTGCCATGCCTGGCTATGAAGGGAGTTTTTTTTTTTTTTTTTCTGGTACCGGGATCAAACTCAGGACCTCGTGCTTGTCAGGCAGGTGCTTATGCCGCTGAGCTAAACCCCTGTTTCTATGAAGGGAGTTTTTTACCCTACTATTAAAATAACACAATTAGTAGCATCTAGTGTTCAGGATTTTTTTTTTTTTTTTTTTTTTTTTTGCATTGGGGCTGGGTGGTGGCATATTACTCCAGACTTTTCTGAACCAGCTGTTTTTTTTTTAATCAGTACTGGAGATCGAACTCATGACCATGCACGTGCAAGGCAAACACTTACGCTACTGAGCTAAATCCCCAGCCCTGGACCAGCTGTTTTAGCTGGCAGAATCATTCTAATCAGTGTCTACACTCACGTTCCACCTTGTCAGTCTAGGATAGTGCTTTCCACTTTGCATCAGTGGAAACACTCCATTCATACTGGGAATGGCAGCCCCTAGTCACAGGAAGCTATTGGGCACTTGAAATGTGACCAGAGGAAATGAAAAACTTAATCTTAAATTTAATATTAAGCATTTTTCAGGAATGGAGGATGAGGCAGGAGGATTACTGAGAGTTCAAGGCTAGCCTGGGCTACACAACAAGACCCTGTCTCAAAAAAAAAAAAAATTTAGTCAGTGTGTGGTTAATGCCTACAATAATAGTCCAGGATGTTTCTCTGATGGATTAGCTAATCAGGCACAAAGAGATCAAGCCCAAGATTACCCCAGTAGCTTGCAGTCATTTGCTATCTAACCTCTTAACCTCCTGGTGGCAAAGCTACAGGGAAGGAGCCAGGAGACCACATGGTCCCCTCTGGATGGCTGAGGGGATCTGCCCACACACAGAGAAGAGATGCAGCACCACAGAGCTGAAATCTCAGGTCACTGTGTGGAGGGGAGACTCCAAGGAGCAGCTGCATGCTCTTCTGTGGTCAGGGTCTGAAGGACCCCTGCTGGTCACCACATGTGTCCAGGTGCTTCCCTTAACACAGGCGGACCCGGCACTGGGGACATGTAGGCTTGAGGCAAACACAGATGGTGGGGCTGGGAAAGGAGAGTAAAGCAGGCGAGGGCTCTGGGGTAATGGGTTCTGTGCTGGGTTGGGAGGTGGCACTTGACGAGACCGTAGCCAGCATGAGGCAGCGAGCCTTCTCAGGAAAGCCCTCAAAACAGAGGGAGCAGCCAGTGCAGAGACCCCGAGGTGCAGATGTGTACGGAATAGAGTGGGAGAGGAAAGAGCATGAGTAATGAGGTCAGACAGGTGGAAAGGGCTGGACTCATACAGCTCCATGGCTGGAATTCAGATTTCAGTCTCAGTGTGAGTTGAAAGCCAGCTGGAATCTCGTGATAGTAATTTCCCCCAAAACCATACTAAGAATCCCAGAGCATTAAATGGCAAAAGATGGAGGGAGCTATGGTGCTTATATAAGGCACCATAAATTCTATGGCAATAAATTCTATGGCAGTAAATTCTAGCATATTTCCATGGTGAAACAGCATGCAGCAGCCACTGAGAACTGCAAACGTGAAGCCAGCCTAGCAACTTCCTGAGTGTGGTTGGTAAGGGTTTTATGATCCTACCCATCTCATTTGTATGTGCAGATGAACAGAGACAAAAAAATGAGCCCAGCAAAATGACCCCCATGACACATTTAGTAGTGAGTTTGTGGCCAATTGTTTTCTTTTTCAGAATTTTCTGCCATAAAATTGGGCGGTGCAGACAGCTGAAGAGTGAGAGGGTGGTTGTGTTGTGCAGACAGGTCCTCAGAGGTCACAGGCCGTGTGGGTTCTAAGCAGGGCCCCCTGTCCTCAGGTGGCTGTGTGGGTTTGCTGAGGACCCCACTCCTCTCTACAGAGCCTCTTACGCATTCCCTCCTCCTCCAGTGCCCTGGAAGCTCTCATCAACTTCGCCTACAATGGCAACCTGGCCATCGACCAGCAGAACGTGCAGTCGCTGCTGATGGGGGCAAGCTTCCTGCAGCTGCAAAGCATCAAAGACGCCTGCTGCACGTTCCTCCGAGAGCGGTGAGGTGACACTCGGGACACTGCCCTGTCCTTTCTGCAGCCCCCACCACTTGGCTGGGTCCCTGGTGCACCTGTGTCTTCTGAGGCCAGTGCTACTGAGGGACACTTCCTGAGCACAGATGACATTTCTCAAAATCAGCAGTGCCTACCTTGGGGATGAGCCTTTTGCACAATGTGCAACCCTGCCTGCCATCATGCTGGAGGTGACGAGTCCCTTTTCCTATCTTCCCACTCCAGGCTGACCAGCCACACATTTTGCACCAACTTGATTTATCATGTCTTGGTTACTTTTCTCTCATTACTGGGACAAAATACTGACACCCAAAATGAAGGAAGGAAAGGTTTATTTCTTATAGTTTTTGGAGGTTTCAGTCCACACTCTGTTGGCTCCAAGGCAGAGTGGTGTGGCTAAGGGGCAACCATTCATGGTGGGTGTAAGCAGCAAGAACAAAAGGGCAAAAGACAGCAAAAAACATGCCTTCTTCCCTCCCTTATATTGTATGCCGGCTTCACCCCTGGGCAGGTGCAGCACTCACACTGCTAGTCCCAGCACTAGACAATGAACCAATCATACACACTAGATTCAGCCACTTCTATGACTGCATGGGGCTTGAGGGGGACCCCCAGACACAAACCATAACAATCCCATCTTTCCTAACTGTTCCCTAGCCATCTCCATTTCTACCTGAATTTCTTGACCTTACTTTTCATGCTTCGGCTTTCTGGAAGAGCCCACTCTGGAACTCTCCATCCCCCTTTGTCCTCTTTTGGGCCCAGAGATAATGTGTGATGCCCCCACCTATTTTCAGTGCGTGGCAAAGGGCTTTATGGTTCTCCATGACCTACTGAGTAAAGGATGTGAAAGCCTCCCTCCCTCTCTGCCCGAAGACCAAGCTCTTCATCATGGCTGAAGGCCATTTCATCAGCCTGGGGAGGAGAACAGTGCAGGGCCACATGCAGCCAGAGAGAAACTGCATTGTACTGTGGTGTGCAGGGCTCTCCAGGCCCGGCCCCCACCCAGCCTCTGCCCAGCCTCCCATGGTCACCAGGCTCTGGCCTGAGCCTTCTCCAGCTCAGCTCTGCCCTCACGAACCCCAGCCTCTCTTCCCATTCCCACTCCTCTGGTCCCACACACTTAGCTGCTGTCTGGTCCCTGCCTGCTGTCCTCTTCCTGCCCAGCGCTGGATGTGCATGGTGAGGATCACTGTGTGTGCAGCTGGCCGTAAGCACCGTGGAAGCAGGGCCTCAGACACGGGTGTTCATGTGCTGGGTGCAGGGTGCAGGGTGCATGGCTTTATCTTGAGGATGGGCTCCCAAGTCCGGTTTTACAGATGGAGGCCTGGTAGTGACAGTGTCGTCTGAGAGCACGGCCTGTGCCTGCCTTGGATGCTCCCGGGGCAGGCTGGAGGGGCCCCTGTGAGGTGCATGGGGCACACACTGTTGTTTCTTACTCATGTGCAGGTGCAGCCATTGCAGCATAAGACTGATTTTGTCATCACGGTGTGTAAACGCAGATGTTAGGCCCACGTTTATTCTTTAGAATATTTCTGTTGATGAATTACTAATTATAAAAAGTTTTTTGAGTTTGATTATATTAAACAATGAGTACTTAACAGGAAAAAATGTCACAAAAATAGAGTATTGATTTAATATTTAGTGAATATTTACAAAAAAGCATCAAAATTTTCAACATCAACTGGTTTTGGTGTACAGAGTCTAGAAAAAAAAAAATCAGACATAAATTCCCATGTGAACTACAATGAAAACACCAGTAGCACAGTACAAAAAATAATCTTTTCTTCAGTGGTCACACCTGCGGCATCTGCACCCGTGGCAGCAGCACGTTCCATACACGCGCACCGCTTACCCTGACAGCGCGTGTCTTTGCTCTCCTGGCCCTTTTGTAGGGCATACCTGACGTCTCAGTGGTCTTGCTGTTTTGTCAGGAGGTTCGTACTGTATTTTACAGTGTGTAGTTAACAGAAACATTGGCTATCAATAAAATAAATCATAAATTCTTAGAATATATTGTGCATTTACAATAGACAGCATTTCACATTAGCTGTGTACAACCACTGGCCGATGCTTTGTGTTTCAAGTGACACCATAGGTGCTGCATAACTCATCAAAAACATCTGCTCCACCTTTGCTTTTGTTGTTGAAAGTTTCCGTCTCAGGCTTCCTTTCTGTTGAGGTTTCCCTGTCAGTATTTCCGTCATGCTGAAATGTTGGCATCAGCAGTACCAGTTTGCTCTTTTTTGCTGTATAAGAAGCCAATGTTACATCTTTCTGAAATCCAAAGACTGTATTACACAGTTCTCTTTTTTGAAACATCAACATTTCATTTGGAATTTCTGCTTTGTTCCTGTGTACAGTTCCTGTGCTGGTCAACTTGTGCTCTATTAGCAAATGTAACATCAATTGAAAACCAGTAATCCAACTGTCAAATGTCACATTCTGATTAGGGAGATGGGAGCAACAAGTCTGTTTGTGACATCATTCAGTTTATTACTATAGAAATAAGGACATGATGGCCGAGTTCCAGGATAAATGTCTAAACTGAAAGCTTAATAAGTGTTACAAATATCTTAATAAGTGGATACAAATATCTACAAGGGCATAAATCTTATGTCATATTTTGGCCATCACTTTTCCGTAAGTCTCAGATTCCTGTGATCACCACGAGAAATCTGTGCCAAGTACAGCAGACCTATTGATGTGTCATAATAAATATATTTTTTAATATGGCTACTGGTATACATAGAACAGAACTTTGTTTTTTGTATTTCACTGTTTTACAGCATATTGTAGCATTTTGCTGATACAGTTTCCAACAGTGAATGGCAGTGCTGGCATTCTGTCCAATACATTTCACCCCTACCAAGACCCTCACTGTATTTCTGACCTAGTCACATGTGTACTTACATTGCTTTTTTGTTGTTGTTGTTGTTGTTACCGGAATCAAGGAGGTATGCATTCCCTGTGTCCATATCAGTTGAGTCTTACTTCATTTCAGTGTCACAGGAATTTTGGCTCACATGGCCAATGTCAGACTCATCATCATTGTCCACCCACACCACTCTTCTGTTAAGCATGTATTTTACCATAATGGATCATCTTCATCATCTTTTTTTTTTTTTTTTGAGACAAGGTCTCATTATGCAGTTCAGGCTGGCCTTGAGCTCATTTTACAAACACACAGATTGCTTCCTGTATTCCTCAGTGAAAGGTACTGAGGTGCACAGCTGGTGACTATAGTGCTGAAGAACAAATTTACAGTGGAAAAATGAGGGATGGGTCTGCTGGACCCAGGCTTAAGCCTTGAGAGTTCAGACAGACCAGCTTCATCCTTTTGTTCCTGTGAAACTCAGAATGACTTTCTGACGAGTAGATGCCCCCAGGATTAATCCTCACACCTTCACCAGAGGGCAACAGCTCCCCCTACAGGCCTTTGAGGTCACCACTGTTGCTGGATTCTGGATCCTAAAAGATTCTGGACCTGTGTGGATTTTACATGCTATGGTAACATTTTAGGAATAAGTACTTAAACATAAATCCTAGTGTCCTGAGTCTGTCCATGGCATTTTTCAGTCAGCAACACAGAACACCTTCAGAGATTTAGGCCCTTACCTCATTTCTGGGTCTTTCCTGCCACAGCCCCCAGAGGGGTGGCCTGTTTCCTGCTTTCTCTCTAGTAGTTACTGTCCTTGCCTGTGTGCCTTGGGTGGTTTTCCCTGGGCCTGGCTGCAGATTGACACAGGCCCTGAAAACAAGCACCTGGACTCTGAGGTTGGAAGATTTGGTTGCCAGCAATGAGGAACAGTGTCCTAGCACTGATGGAGCGAAGGCTGTGCAGCAGAGACACTGGGGCCTCAGCCTGGGTGGCTTCAGCCCCCTGCTCCAGTTGGCTCTTTTGTCTCATGGTTCTTTTCCAGCTATCTGGGCCTCCTTGGTGTAGGTGAGCATTAGCGTTCTTCTCTGAAACTGTTCTCTCCAAGCTCGATTGATCTGTTTTGTTCTTGTTTTCATGGTGGTAGGGATTGTGCATCCTGGGTCCACTGAGCTGCACCAGCCCTCAGAGCTAGGTTGTAATACAAGATACATCGATTAAGTGAGCCACATGCCTGCGTCGTCACTGCTTCTGCCTTCAGTAAAGTGTCACATCTTACACAGCTTCCTTGTCACGAAAGTTGAGCTATATCAGCAAGGAATGGGATTGTGAAGTAGCTAAAGAAAAATGCGGGTCTGCATTTCCCTGTTAGGTTTTTTTTTTTTTTTTTCCTTCTTGGTACCGGCGATTGAACTCATGACCTAGCACTTGCCAGGCAGGCACTTATGCCACTGAGCTAAATCCCTGGCCCTTCCCTGTTAGGTTTATTTTCCTTCCTGCTTCCCTCCAGAGCAGGCCTCTTCCCTCCCAGCTGTGTCTCCCAGACAGGCTTCCCACCTCCCATCCTCTTGGACGTGGTACCACAGCTCAGTTAAGATGTGTTCGGTGCTCAGTACTGTATGAAGCCTGTCGAGGATGAGGGCCAGGCATTCCAGCCTGAAGAGAAGAGGGAAGGAAACGCTGGGAGCTGCCAGGATCATGCTTGCCTTTATCTTTGGACTTGGTCCACTCCCGGTACTTGGCCCTAGTTAGAATCCTGTGCAGTGGATAGCAGAGTGGTGGGACACAAGGATGATTGGTCCTCATAGCTGCTTATGTTTGTGAAGCACCCTATCAGCTCTTCTTCAGCCACCTTGAGTCTTTAGGAGGAAGCACATAACAGGCAGCCCTGGGCCTGGGTTCCCCACTGTCTGCTGTGCACCACACCCAAGTCTGGTTTCTTTAGCCTTTGGAAATCTCCCTTACATTTCCAAAGCAGTGAGGTGGAGCTAGTTCAGGGTTTAGGGATGATTGTCAGGTGCCTGAGATACTCCGTCCTTTGGGTGACAGGTCTGCTGCTGGGGTGGTTATTGCTCAGTATACGTAACCCTGCCTGTAATCTCAAGCACCTTGAGGGAAGAAGAGAGAAGAGAATCACTGTAATGAGGGAAAGTAAGCCACGGCAGGTCATCATCAGTTACCAAATCAGAGGAAGAGCAGGTCTGTCCCCCAGAGTCTGCTGCTGTCACCAGATGTCAGAGTCATGTGCGTGCATCTAGAATCAAGAACAACAGCTCTGACAGAAATGAAAGCAGTAACCAGCTTTGTACCGGGCACAGTGCTGAGTGTGTCTGCCTACAGTCTTCCTTTTTCCATTTTTTAATTTTAGAGACAGATCTTCCTGAGTTGCCCAAGTCAGCCTCAAGCCCTGGGCTCAAGCGATCTTTCTGCCTCAGTCTCTGGCCACAGCCTGAGGAGGTGGGTCGCTGTCGTCATTTCTTTCCAGGTGAAGAACTGGCTGGCACCTGGGAGGACTGAAGGAACCCACTCCAGTTGCCCAGGGAGGGGTGGGACCAGGATTACCCTGGCCCTGAAGAGAACTAAGAGAACCATTCCACCTTGGTGCCCCAGGAAGTATGCAGGAGGCCAGGTTCAGTCTCAGCACCACGCTTGCTTGTCCAGGGGCTTGGAGCACGTTTTCTTGGTTTCCCTGTCTCTGTTTTCCATCTATAAAGTGAGAGCGATGTGCAGGGTTGTTAAAAAGATTCTGGAGAACGGACTGTAATCCCAGCTACTTGGGAGTCTGAGGCAGGAGGATCACAAGGCTGCACAAGTCAAGGCTGGCCTGACTAACTTAGCAAGACTTTGTCCTAAAATTAAAAAAACGGAGCCAAGGATGTGGCTTAGTGATAATATGCCCCTTAGTTCAGTCCTTAGCCCTGGAAAGAAAGATTCTGGAGAATGTGTATAGAAGTGTACTGAGCAGAGTATTTACTCCCTGATGATGGTGAATCAATGATAGCTGTTGCTGCTGCTGCTGTTTCCAGATACCTGAACAGTAGGTCCATAAAATTCTTTCATCCTAGAGAACAGAAAAGCTCATAAGGGGCCTGATGTGAGGGAAGTCATCTCAGTGTTCTCTCAGCTGGAGGTGTGGCTCAGTGGTAGAGCACTTGCCTACTATATGCAAGGCCCTGGGTTACGTTTCCTCACCCCCAAAATACCCCGCCAAAAAAACAAAACAAAAGCTAAAAAGTCGTTTCTCCTCATGACTTAGCCTCCTCTGCACCCCCAGTGCCTTTCTGGTGACCAGCGGTGGAGTTGTGCCCTGGACACCAGCCAGGACCTGCAGCAGCCAAGGTGGCAGGCAGGTTTTCCAGCATACTTTGGTCCTCTCTTGACTGTGACATCACAGGGCTTCCCAAGGCTCCTCCTGCCTCACGCACAGGGCAGCAGGCCTGTGAAGCAAAACGCTTTGCAGATAAACTGTCTGCATTTGATACCGTTAGGGCTGAGTCCCAGATGGGCATGCTTGGTGTCACGAGGAGTTTCCAACAAAGCCAAGGACAAAAATGAGTCTGTTTTATTCTGTGGCTCCACCCAGAACCATCCTGAGAATGCTCAGAGGCAACATTCTTCCCTCCTCTAATTTTTTTTTTCCTTATACCGAAAGGCTCCATCCCAAGAACTGCCTGGGCGTGCGCCAGTTTGCCGAGACGATGATGTGCGCCGTGCTGTACGACGCGGCCAACAGCTTCATCCACCAGCACTTTGTGGAGGTGTCCATGTCGGAGGAGTTCCTGGCCCTGCCGGCAGAGGACGTGCTTGAGCTCGTGTCCCGGGATGAGCTGAACGTGAAGTCGGAGGAGCAGGTCGGTGTGCGATACTGTGCTCCCCATCATTGTTTTCTGTTGAGTTTTGAAGTTAGGATCAGCTGGGGGCGTAGCTCAGTGGCACAAGTGCCTGCCTGGCAAGTACCAGGTCCTGAGTTCCATTCCCAGTACAGAAAAAAAAATGAAAGTTAGGATCATGGTGCATATGCAGCTGTTATGTATAGTGAGGTTTGTTTTATTGTATGTGTTCGTGAAAATGTTTATATTTTATAGTCCTGATATTCTGTTTATCAACTCCACTTCCTTTATTCTTATGTGTTTGGGTTATTTCTGATATCTCCTATTAGAAATAATACTTCCAGCAACTGGAAATAGGGAAAGCATACAACTTTTGAAGGAAGTTTTTTCTACAGAAGAGCAGAACCTGGGGCAGTCGCCAAAGGGAGCATGCAGCCTGAGGGGCTGGGGTTTTTGTCAGGGCAGGGGGCGTACAGTGTACCTGACTGCCGATGAGACCTTCTAGGAGAGAGAATTAGTCACGTAAGAGGCACGACTGGGCTGAGTTCTGAAGGAAGAAGAGATGGGTCGAGGGCACAAGGGTGCATTGGATGGGTGTGTGAGCCAGTCACACACGCACAGCAGGAGGGAGAGCTGGGTGCAGGAGCCCAGGTCCTGCCAGAGAGACAGATTCTCACTGCGCTCTCTTCCTCTTCCGAGTTGAGGGGTGGGGTGGGGGTGGGGTTGAGGAGCGGAGATAAATGAGTATGCATTGGCCTCTGGGGCGGAATAAAGAAACAGTGCTGGGGAGAGAGAGGACTTGGTAGGTAGCAGATCAGTAGTCACAGACTCGAAATGAACAGCTTCACTCTGCGTGTGTTCTCTGCCGGCCACATGCCCTGGTGCCGGTGTGGAGCAGGAGCAAGCAGAACTTGAAGAGCAGACCTCATCGGCCTGGAGCTCCTTTTCCGGGTGCATTTCAGTGAGGAAGCTAGGAGCTAGGAGCCTGGGAACCGCGGGCCCCTGTATGACAGCCTGTGGAACCCTTGCTGGCAGAGCGATGAGGACAAGGGCTAGAAGTGGAGGCTGAGGAGGGGTTGGTGGTCAATGTCAGAGACAAAGGGGAGGTGATTCCTGAGCTGGGCAGTTGGAGGGACAGCTCTCGGTAAAGCCAGTTACAGTCCTGGAGGGCGAAGCTGTTGGTGGAGTGAGCTCTGGAGCCTAAGACCCTCTAGGGACAGAGAAGACAGGTGTTGGCATGGTTAAGAAAAGCTAAAACGAGAGCAGGGACTTTCAGCCATACAGGAGCAGAGGGCCAGCCTTTGACCGGAACCCATCCACTGTTTTGGAGGTGTCATGCAGGCCGTCAGAAGGGTAACGAGGAAGTGTGCTTTGAGCAGAGGCTGGCAAGGGCTGCAGTGCAGGCTGAGAAGTGTGGCCTGGCCCTGTGGGCCCTGGGAGCATTGCTGCTGCAGGTCTCTGCCTTGGTCACTTGAGAAGTCTTGGCCTTTGGCTGGCCAAGCCGCTTAGGACACAAAACTGAGTGGCGGCCTGCCGGAAGCTGGGCTTCAAGATCCCTAGGCTTGAGGAGTGTTAATCCCAACTCAGCTGATTCCCTTAACGACAGAAGAGTCCCTAGCCCTGAGAGTTAGTGACCAGCAGAAAAGTAGACCCTGAGCTCGGCAGCAGAGACTCTGAGTAAAAGAAAGCGCCTCATCCCTCACCCCGATGTCACACATTCCATCCCAGCTCTTCTGCTACTTAATGTGACCTAGGGCGGCCTGCATTTATTTAAGTGATATTCCGTGAAGGGGACGGTGGGGTTTTTGAGCACACAACCTTATGCCCGGTGCCAGAAGAACATGGAGCTCGAGCCAGGCCTTAGAGAAGGGAGGGAAGCGGGTTTAGGACAGGGTATCGAGAGGAGGGCGACAGTGGGGAAACAGGAACAGGCCCAGCCTGGCTGGGGCTGAGGGTTTCGAGGGGCTGGGGGAAGAGTAGCAGGAAGGGAGGGAAGCAGGCGTTTTGCTGCAGTGCAGGGAAGAATCAGTGCCACTGACGGCTGTCAACAGGGGATCAGTGAAGAGCAGGAAGCTCTCCCAGCAAGGCTGGACCAGACCCGGCAGCTGGGGAAGTGGAGCGAAAGCAGTACACTCAGGAGACGTGTGGGGGAAGGATTGTGGGCCCCTAGCAAGGAACCGAGGCTGGGGGGAGTGGCGTCTGGTGGGGCGAGCTGCTGCCAGAGCACCCCTTCCTCGTGGCAGGTCTTCGAAGCCGCCTTGGCCTGGGTCAGATATGACCGGGAGCAGAGGGGACCCTGCCTGCCTGAGTTGCTGTCCAACATCCGCCTGCCTCTCTGCCGCCCCCAGTTCCTGTCCGACCGAGTGCAGCAGGACGACCTAGTCCGCTGCTGCCACAAGTGCAGGTGAGCGAGGCAGACACACATGGCGCCGTGCAGAGAGCCAAGGCAGTGGGCTTGGCTGCAGTTTCCAGGTTGAGGGTGGTCAGCCCCGTTCATGGCACAAGGATTGGGGACCCCTTCTCCAGACTGGGAGAGGAAGTGCTAAGAACCCAAGTTTTCCGCCGGGGGCATAGAGCAGTGCAGTGTGGGAGCACCGGGGTTGAAGGGTGTTTCTCCCCTATGTTGAGGAGGATGTTCTGACATCTTCACCACGGAGCTGCTTGTGGTGGACCAGCATCTGTCCTGCCTGCCCTGGTCCTGTCCACACTGGCCATTGACTCAGTAGTGTGAACAGGTGTGAGCTCCTTGACCCGTCAGTAAATACTAAGTCAGGGCCCCAGTCTCCGGGGGCACAGGCTTTGTGGCACAGGAAGGACCAGTTCACCAGCCACGAACCCTTCTGCAGAGACTATCAGTGGGGACCCGGCTCAAAGTACGGTGGCCCAGCAGGAGAACTGCGCTCAGGTTAAAGCAGCAGAGGCAAATGCCCATCCTCCCCACTGCTTGTCAACCTCACAACAAGGAAAATTCTTTCTCCTCTTCCAGTGCTGTGTTCACCCATCCAGCGTCTTGCATCTTCCTCACCCCGGGCTGGGATCACCACCGGTGCAGGCAGGGTTGAGGAGTGTGTCAGGAGCTTGTGGCCATGTGGCCAGTGGTCCCAAGGGTGCCATTGGCAAAGGGTAGCTTTCAGAGGTCTTAAACAGCAGGGAAGTCGGGGAACAGTGGAGGTGAGAGATGATAATTGCAGGGGGTGCACCCAGTGCCCTATGTGGGGGACACAAAAGTCGGAGTGATAACAGAAGCCCAGCCTCCCCACCCATGCACTCTCTGTGCCGGATAGGAGACCCTTCTGATTACACAGTGGAGGGTCCCTGCTTGTCCTGCCACTCCACTTTCCAGTGTCTCTGTAGCCGTTCCAGGCTTCACTTGGGTTCTCTGAGGCCAGACCTTCCGGAAGGCCTCCCTGCCAGGCTTTCCTTGCCGTTGGGGCCAGAGGAGCCTGGCTCACAAGTGCGGATATGGGCAGAGTGGAGAGGGTGCCTCTCATCCTCGTGTCCTGCATGTCTTTCCAGGGATCTGGTGGATGAAGCCAAGGACTATCACCTCATGCCTGAGCGGCGGCCCCACCTCCCAGCCTTCAGAACCCGGCCTCGCTGCTGCACATCCATCGCTGGGCTGATCTACGCCGTGGGGGGCCTGAACTCAGCAGGTATCTTGCAACCCCCTAAACGGAGCCCTATCTGGGGCACCCTGGGGGTGTTTTGTTTTTGTTTGTTTATTTTGAGACAGGGTCTCACTGAGTTCAGGCTGGCCTTGAACTCATTAGGTAGCCCAGGCCGACCTAAAATTCATAGCCCAGGTGTACACCCATGCCTGACCTTGTCTGGGACACCTTGGTTGCAGAAATGCAGTCGAAGCTGGGGATTCAGCTCAGTGGTATAAGTGCCTGCCTGGCAAGTGTGAGGTTGTGAGTTCAATCCCTGGTACAAAATATAAAATAAAAGAAAAAAAAGAAACACAAAATGCATTTGACCCCGCCTGTGCCTTCTGGACCCAGAAGTTACCTCCCTTGACCCTCTCAGTTTGGTGTCATGGCTCTTCAGTTAGACCCAGTCTCGGGTTTACACCATTAAACCTGAACATCGGTGCTAGGGAGGCCTCAGAAGCCCATGAAGCCTCACCTCCTTACCTTGCAGCTAAGGAAACTGAGGCCCAGAGACATTTCCATGTTCCCACATCGCTTCAGGCGAAGTGAGGACTTAAACTCACTTCCCACAGCGGCACTCTTGGCACTCTTCCTGAACGTCCTCCTAGCCGCTGTGTTTACTCAGCCTGGGGCGGGGTGCAGTCAGAGCCCCGGCTCTGCGCTGAGCTCACTGTTTGCCTTCGGTGCTTCCCAGCCCAGGCGCTGCTGGCAGCTCTGGTGTCCTGTGGCAGGTTTTCAGGAGCACCCCTGGCCCACACCTCTGGGGGCCTTGACGGGCAGCCCTGGTCAGTTCTGTGTTTAACAGAAGGGTGGAGAGAGGTGGGTAGTGGGGTAGGGTTAGCATTACTCCTCGCTTCTCTGCCTGCTGTTCACCGAGTGTGTTCTAGAACCCTGCCAGTCATCCAGTCCTGCTGGCAGCTCTGCCGCAGATGTCACGAATGAAATAGGATGGGGACACAAAGCCCTGTGGCTCAGGTTCTGCAATAGTAAGCAAAGGGTGGCACTGGGGCATGTGCTGTCCCCTCTGGGTGTGCCCCCTACACGGGGCCACTCGAAATGCCTGATGGTAAGGTGAAACTACCCCTCTGTCCGATTCTGATTTCCCTCGAAGGAAGTCATGAAACCGTGAAATCCCTTAATGGGCCTTTGTGCCCTGAGTCCTTCCGAGGAAAACTGATAGTGTTGAGTCAAATGTTCCATGTAACCCATGCCCACTAGCTGCGATCTAAACAAATGGTCTCATTTGTTTTAATTTGAGTAGCACATTTTTATGCAGGTGATTCCCTGAATGTGGTGGAAGTGTTTGACCCCATCGCCAACCGCTGGGCAAAGTGCCATCCAATGACGACGGCCCGCAGCCGGGTGGGTGTGGCCGTGGTGAACGGGCTGCTCTATGCCATCGGTGGCTACGACGGCCAGCGGCGGCTGAGCACGGTGGAGGCCTACAACCCGGAGACAGACACGTGGACCCGAGTGGGCAGCATGAACAGCAAGAGAAGGTATTATGCAGGCCATGCGCAGGCCAGCCACACACACACAGTGCCAGGGAGAGCCAGTCTGGCAACATAGTAAAGCCAGACACGAGCCTTGGTCTGGGAAGGTGCCATGGCCAGGCCAAGTTCTGCCAGTATCGGCCTGAATGTGCAAGGCTGCCTTGTGCAAGCAGACGAGGCATGGGCAATGTGCATCTCAGAAGCTTTAAGGAGGGGGAGAAACTGGCCTGGGACATGTGGAGGATTTCAGGGAAGAGGGAGGATTAAAGTAGAAACCAGAAGAGTAAGGAGGATTTAACTTCACTAGCAGTAAAAAGAAATGCAGCGTAGCTTTCCAGCCCAGCCTTGACTTGGAGAGGCTGTCTCCAAATAAAAAATAGAAAGGCCTGGGGATGTAGCTCAGCGTGGAGGCCCAGGTTCAATCCCCGGAGCGCTTTGGAAGGCACTGGACCAGTCACAGTCGCTCTGCAGTGACCTTTGCATTTTGAGGCTCTGTGGCCTTGATGCTTGGCTCACAATCCCCAGGGTCTTTGCTCATGTGATCACATGCCTGGGAAGGACCAGGAGATCTAGTGATAGCATGTGTGGGTGGAAGCAGAGCTGGCGGGAAAGTCCTTTGCCACAAGTATGCAGCTCCGTGTGCAGCAGTGTGTGTGTGTGGCATGAGCCAGGAGGGAGCGGCCTACGTAGCAAGACGTCCAGATCCTCCAAGGGTCCATGTAGGTCCATTTGGAGACAGAACAATCTGCAGAGCCCTGCTCCTCCCCAGGCTGCTCTCCCGGTCTCCCTCCTGCTTTTCGCCTCCCCTCCGGCCCTTTGCAGCTGTCTGTGGTTGGGGACGCATTGCCCCATTCCCCCACCACAAACCCTTTTTGCTCCAAGCTGCCCTTCCTTGTGCGTGTCTCTGGGCCGCGTCCTTGCTTAGACATGAGTGAGTCTGGGTATTCCTTCCCTTCGCCATGGTCAGTGCTCTGGTTTTAGTAGCATGGGCCCAGTTCCATTGTGTCCCCTTTAAATTATAGGTCACCTTATGAGGTTCTTAGTTGCCCTCTCCTGACTCCCCACACAGCTCTCTGTCCTCCTGCCTGCCAGCAGCCCATTTCTGCTCTTTCCTCCCTGTCTCCTCCAGTCTTCTGGGCCACCGCCTTGCAGCCGTCGGGCCCCGCAAACTCCAGTCCACACCGTTCGGTGCTTTGCGTCCCCTCTGCACACTTATCAGTCTCCTGCAGCACTGTGTACTTCCTAATTCACTCTCTTAGCGCTGCCTGGCACCTGGGTTATGGCTGTGTCTTTATGTTTGGTTTGGGCCCGGGTCTAGGCAGGCATCATAGCTCTGAGCTCTATCCCCAGCTCCACTGGGGCCTTCCTTCGAAGGGTGTCAGCTGTCTGTGCATCCATCACTTTCCCACAGGCCTGGCCTGAGACTGGTCCCTCCCCACTTGTAGGCTGGCTAGAGGGTCTCAGAAAGGTACACAGCTTGGATCTGTTTGACATGCTATGTGCACTGGAGAGGTGCAGTCCCCAGGTGTGCTCTAGTTCCCTGTTGGTGAAACAGCCAGGTGGATTTTTAGTCTTCTCCAGCGTCACATTTGTCCACAGTGAATGGAGCAGCTTAGCGCTGGTGTGTGGTTTCTGCTAAGGCTTTGTCAAGAACAGAGGATCCTATGATTACCCCAGGCTCCCAGGTCTGTGATTGTAGAGAACTTGGCATAGGAGGGGTGGGGCAGTTGGGCTGATGCCGCGTGCACCCAAGGTGCGCCCCTTCTAGGCAGCATGAGAAGAGCATGTGGCCCCCAGTCCCCAAGCCAGTGACAGGGAAAAGCCAGGCCCAGCAGCAGACAGAGCCAGAGGGCTCCACAGACGTCGCTGTCGAGGTCACATAGGCAAAGTTGTCTTCCAGGAGACCCCCTCTTGTTAAGGGGTGTCAGCTCCCTGGTGCCCCAAAAGACCAGAACATAGGTGCCATGCCTGGATAGCATAGGCCCTGGTAGCTGAAAATCCAGTGAGTGGATGACGAGACCAGTGCTGTTACCCAGCAACCACTCTGGGAGTGCGGGATCCAGAGGGTGAGTCCTGCTGAGGGGCTCGGGGAGGAGGACCGGAGAGAGGAATTCTACCTGAGCCGCAGAGGAATGGGGGCTGGGAAGGGAGCCGGCCAGGCTGAGCGGCTTCTGTCACCTCCATGTACACTGTGCCAAGTCCCGTTCCTGAGGTTTGATTCTGTTCTGGGCGGAGCCAGTCAACTCGCTGGTCCCTCATGGAGGGCTGCCCAGGAGGTCGGAGGCCCGTGTGGGGTGACGGCTCTATCTGTTTCAGCGCCATGGGGACCGTCGTGCTGGACGGGCAGATCTACGTCTGTGGGGGCTATGACGGCAACTCCTCCCTCAACTCCGTGGAGACCTACTCGCCCGAGACAGACAAGTAAGGACTCTGCTTCCGGGCCGAGCTCATACCGAGCACAACCCCATTAGAACTGCAGGTTCTTCCCAGGGCAGAGAATGATGTCTGCATAGGAATTTGAAAAAATTGTTTAATGGTCTATACCTTTTCTATGAATCAGCCTGTTTTCACGGAAATACAGGCAAAAGGGGATCAGAAGTAGATGAACAGTGCATTCCCAAGCTGGTAGGACATGATTTGAAAAAGGAGAGAAACATGGGAAGCATCAATGTCCGTCTTTCCATATCGAGTATCAATCTTGCACAGTCTCTGGGAAGCTCTGCTGTGGGAACCCTGTGTTGTAAATAACACCTATCATGTGACGTGGATGGTTTTTGTAGAATGCTCCTTTTGGAAAGCCCCGATACCTTGGCCTGAATTTTTCATTTTACCATTTGATCCTCATCTTATGCAGCAGAAAAGAAGAAACGGAGTTGAGTGGGTGCTCACGATGCTTTTGAGCCAGTGCTTGGTCACTTACTCTACATAGGACATCAGTGTCAGGGACCGTCTGGGTGACACCCAGTGTGTTGTGGGTAGTGGTGCTGGGTGGTCACCCTAGCCCAGTGGCCTAGGCCTTGAGTTCTTGTCCCGGAGTGGGGAGTCCCTCCTCTTTGCTGGGCTTGGGTGCGGGGGCTGGGCGGCAGGGCGGCAGGGCTGTCTTCCAAGGTGAGACCTGTCATGGAGACAGTGTCACGGGAGAAGGGCTCGTGCTGGGGGTCGGTGCTAGGGTCGGCTGAGCCAGAGAACAGAGTGCGGGAGAAGCAGCAGCGGAGTACTGCACAGTACAGGGAAGACCACTGAGGACCGTAGGGTAAAAAGCGCACTGAGAAGACTGGGTCCCTGGCGGCGTGGGCCAGGGTGGCAGTGGTCAGACAGTCAGCCTGGCTGCAAACAGGTGGTGCATGGTCCCGGGCAAGGTCAGAGGGCATTGTCGTGGGGACAAGATCCAGTCGTGACTGGGGCAAACCACTTGGGACTTTGGGACCATAAGAACATTGAGAATCGGGGAGAAGCAGCCAGGTGACAAGACCAGGAAGTACAGACAGGAGTGGGCACGCTGGAGAGCAGCCCTGTTTGAGGGGTGTGCACCGAGTGCCCACGGAGATGGGCAGAGAAGCGGGCTAAGCACGAGGGCCACGACACAGCCCGCCAAGCCCTCTCCTGTGTTGACTCGTTCCCAAAGGTGGACAGTGGTGACCCCAATGAGCGCGAACCGCAGTGCCGCTGGCGTCACGATCTTCGAGGGCAGGATCTACGTGTCAGGCGGCCATGATGGCCTGCAGATCTTCAGCAGCGTGAGTGCGGGTGGAGGGCACGACACCGCCCAGGGAGGTGGGGTCTGCGCACCATGGCCTCTGCAGTTCCAAGCTTCTGGGAGAGGCAGCGTCGTCCGCACCACCCCACTCCATGGCCCCGAAACCCCTGTCCACAATAAGCTACAGGGTCAGTGTGTACACTGTTGGGTTCTTCTGGACACTGGTTTTGGTTTTGGTTTTGGTTTTGGTTTTGGTTTTGTACTGGGAATCAAACTCAACCTCAAGCTTGCCGCTGAGCTGTATCCCTGGCCAGGGACACTGTTTTTTGAAGTTGCACTTTTGTTTGGTTTTATTTTTATTTTTTGTTTTTTGTTTTTTCTTTTTAAATCTTGAGACAGAATCTCACTGTAATTCAGGCTGGCCTTGAACTCAGTGATCCTCCTGCCTCAGCCTCCAGAGTGCTGGGATGATAGATGGAATTCCACACCTGGATGAAATTGCACGTTTAGGGTTTTTTTGCATTTTGTTTGTTCAGGGCCATGTAGTAGTGGTCCCACAGTCAGTGCTGTGGGGCAAGCAGTCTGGACAGTCCCCAGAGACCATGCTCCAGCCCCGCTCTGCTATTCCCTAGCAGTACCTCCTTGGTAACCTCTCATCTGTTTCCTTGGACACACACAGAAGGGGTCACCCTGGGTGATATCCCACTGCCCTAAGGCATCCAAGCTGCACGCACGCTGGCAGAGCTCCTCACCCCAGGCCTCCCCTGATCTGACACCTGTGAGCCCCGTGCTGTGCTGTGCCCCCCGTGCTGTGCTGTGCCCCCCGTGCTGTGCTGTGCCCCTCGGGGACCTTGGGGCCAGGCTGTGACTCTGACGCTCACACCCACACCTCTCCCGCTACAGGTGGAGCACTATAACCACCACACAGCCACCTGGCATCCAGCTGCCGGGCTGCTTAACAAGCGCTGCCGTCACGGCGCTGCCGCCCTGGGCAGCAGGATGTTCGTGTGTGGGGGCTATGATGGCTCCGGCTTTCTGAGCATTGCCGAGGCGTACAGCTCCGTGGTGGACCAGTGGTGTCTCATCGTCCCCATGCACACACGCCGCAGCCGGGTCTCCCTCGTGGCCAGCTGCGGCCGCCTCTACGCGGTGGGCGGCTACGATGGACAGTCTAACCTGAGCTCCGTGGAGATGTACGACCCTGAGACGGACCGCTGGACGTTCATGGCCCCCATGGCGTGCCACGAGGGCGGGGTGGGCGTGGGCTGCATCCCTCTCCTCACCATCTAAGGCCAAGGGTTAGACACAGCGGGGTAGGGATCTGGTACACACCTGGGCGCTTCTGTCCAGGACGAGCCCTCCCGGGAGAGGTGGGGAACCAGAAGACGGGGTGACATGTGAGTTCGCCAGAGGGACGGCTGCTCTGGGTGCTGACGTCCTCCTCCTTGGGCTGCCCTTGTGACATGAGGTTATCAAGGTGCGAAGCCTGGGACAGAAGCCCCTCGGGGCCCACAGCCGGTGACAGATGCAGGCTCTTGCCGAGCCTGGCTCCCTCTCACTGCAGCACCAGGAGCCGCCCAGCTGCTGCCGTCTGCCATGGGGAGGTCACAGGGGCCCAGCGTGTGGGGTACTGCAGGGTGCAGCTGGAGTGCGCCCAAGTGTTCTGCCTGCCTGTGAAGATGTGGCCGCCACAGCAGCAGCTGCCACCAGGGAGGCACGAAAGGAAGGTTCTGTCCTCGCCTCTGAGTTAACAGGGAGACCCTGGTCTTCCCTTGTCTAATTTTGGGATTTCAGTATGGTCTTTCCATCTTGTCCAAGAGAAACAGAAGGGAAAAAGAGATACTTGAAAGAACCTGAAGGAATAAAACACTTGAAAGAAACTGGAAAGAAAAATATTTTTAAGTGAATATTTTTTTCCAGGCAGAAAACATAAAGGACGCTAAAGGCAAATACATGTTTCAGTGACAACGCCATCAGACACAGAATGGCGGTGTCTGCTCCCACATCTGAGTCCCAGGGTCTCACGAAGCATCAGGGTCCCCTCTGAGCCCCTCGTGCCCAGCCCTGCAGCCAGGTGCTCCCGGTTTGTCTCCACACCCACCATAGAGGACCTTCCAAGCCGGAGGCTGGGCAAGTTGGCCGAGTTACTGCCTCTCTCTTAGGTGGGAGCTCCAGGCGCCCCGGGGACCCTCCCACCACCGCCACGCACACACTCAGCCTCCACCCCTGCCTCCATTCCTTCCTTTCGGGACCAGCGGGAAACCGCACATCTGGCCAGATCTGCTCTTGCGGGCCATCACTCCTGGACGCTGCCCCTCATTGTGATGCTCCTAGGCACCATGCCCCTTCTTACCTCGAACTCAGCCGGAGGTTTGCTCCTCCCATAGGCTGGGTGAGGTCACCCTCGCCTGCCCCGCCATCCACTGCCCCTCGTCCACACGCCACCTCCAGGGGTCTGACCTCCCCCCAGCCCTTGGCCACCTGACCAGCAAAGTGGACCGACCTCTCCTTCCAAATGAATGTCTTTAGGGTCCGAAGAACTTAAGGCCGAAAGAATCCTTCGCTGCTGCAAAGAACAGATTTTATATTTCTTCCTCCAATCTTGGCAAATGACCTCATGAAGAGACTCCACGTTCCTCCCTCCTCCCTGGATGGGACCTGCCTGTCATACTGTGGGACCTGAGGAGGACATTTTGTTACCATTGCACTGGGCAGTGGAGCTGACCTTCAACTGCTGCCAAAATCTGCTTTTATAAATCTTCCAATAGAAACTCAGAGGACACAATTCCTTTTTGCCCAAGACCGAGCTTAGGGTTCCCCTTGCCACCTGGTTGGTTTCCATGCTTTGCCACTACCTGGAGTAGCCGGGAACCTGTTCAGAAAGACACAGGGTGGCAGCGCCCCCTGCCCCCAGGACCACCAGGTTCACCAGTGTCCACGATCGGTCGCTGTGGAGCCTGAGGGAAGGACGCTCGTTACAGCTTGGGAGCTGGGCCTCTTATAAGCTCTTGAAAACGACACTTTCATCTTAAGACTCAACAGCCTCCAAGCTGAGAGTTGAACCCAACCCAGCTGGCCCTCGGTTTGCTTCCAGGGGTGGGCTCGGAGGAAGGGGACCCATTTCCTGCCTGAGGAGCCAGCAGCACCCACTCCCTCACTGGGAGCCCCTCCCTTCCCTCGAGACTCTGAGGACCAGCAGCGGACACCCGAGTGAGCCAGCCTTGTGGGTCTTTGGGCACTGGCCCTCTCCCCGCTGGGGACCGTGCGGTGCTTTCCCGTGTCATGATGCTCCTGGGTGGCCTCCCTGGGCCTGCCACCCTATAGAGAGGCCGCACTGCGCCCGAGACCAGCGTCTTTTCCAAGGATGAACTGGAACTCTGATCTGATCCGGGCTCTGAGCACAGTTTCCTGAACCAACCAACCCTGTGATCGGAAGCATCCTGGCTGGTTCACGGACGGCTGTGCACAGCGACCGCTCAGCTGCCTCAGTATCAGGGACTGTGGGCAGGATGCAGCCCAGCGCCCAGGGACATTGTGCACTGTGGCCTCAGGTGCAGCCCAGCTTGAGCAGAGGATGCCAGTGCTTACTGTTCTTGTCACTCTGCACCCTTGGATGACACACAGCTTTCTCTTCTGAGGTCACCTGAGATCACAGCCAGAAAGCTGAAGACCAGCCCCATGACCCCAAGATGTGACTAAGTCAGAACTCCCCCACTTACTGTTTCACAGAAATCCTTTATTTATAGAATGCATGTCATTTGTTTTAAGAAACCAAAGAGAAGAAAATAAAGAACACTCCTAATACTTTTGCTCCTTTCTGATTTTTTTTTTCTTTTTATTTTTGAGACAGGGTCTCACCATGTAGCACAGGCTGGCCTCAAACTCATGGTGATCCTCCTACCTCAGCCTCCTGAGAGCTGGGATTAAAGGCATGTACCACCACACCCTGCCCTCTGAGCTCTGATATTTTAAAAATTAGAAGCAAATCACTTTTAGTGTGATTCAGTGTGAAAATATATTGGACAAGCCAGGTGTGGTGGTGCATGCCTACATTCCCGGCACACTGAGAGATTGAAGCAGGAAGCGCTTGTATTTGAGCCCACCCTGGGCAATTTACTCATTTAGTGAGACACTGTGTCACAATTTTAAAAGGGCTGGGAATGTGGCTCAGTGCGAAGGCCCTGGATTCAATACCCAGTACCACCCACCTATAGATTCATAGATACAAATATACATGGCAAGAAGGAATATCCCTGCGAAAACAGGGAAAAATCGGATGTCATACATCGGAAACCCAGGAGCGGTGAGCTGGGCCCCAGGGTCCTGAATCTGACACCAGACGCTGGAACAGGTGAACCTCAGGTCCTGTTTCTGTCACTGACACACGCTTTGCTTGATAGGACCCGACAGTCTGGTCATTTTGTCATTTTAAATTCCTCATGTGGCACATACAGGACAGGACAGGCTCCACTCGTGGCGAGGGTTTGCTAAAGCAAACCCCACTCCCTTTCACTTCTCTTGCACCCGACTTCCTGCTGCTTCCACTTCCTGTGTCAGAGGCCCCTCACAGTGACCCCGGGCAGCACAACGCATGATTTCATTCTCCACTGCGTTCACACCAGTCACCTGCCTGTGATGTCTGTCACTCACCCTAAAAGGTTTTATCTGTTTCCCTCACACCTGCCAAAGTTCTGGGGGTTTTTCCCCAGTGCTGGAGATTGAATCCAGGGCCTTTGTTCTGAGCTGTATTCCCAGCCATTTATTTCATTTCATTTCATTTCATTTCATTTCATTTCATTTCATTTCATTTCATTTTTTGAGACAGTCTCACTAAGTCTCTCAGTTGCTCAGGCGATCTTCCTGCCTCAGCCTCCTGAGGGCACCACTGTACCTGGCTGGAATTTCATGACTTCTAAAGCCTTGCTGCTCACAGTGTGGTCCCTGAACCAGTGGTGGTAGCAGCTCTGGCAGTGGGGCCAGGTGGCCCATCCTGCACCCCACGTGATGTGCTGACCAACACAGTTGATCGCCGAGCTTCCTGGGAGAGGTCCCTCAGCCATCCCTAAGCCGTCCAGCCCGGAAAGCTGAGCCCAGAAGACCTGGGTGAGTGCAGAGCAGCCTCTGAGTAGCTGGGCCAGGTGAGGAGTGATAGGGTGTGGTGTGGACGAGATGGGACACATCTGCTATGGGAAAGAAGGTCTCCACTCACCCTGCTCAGCACGCAGAACAACTTCCCTTCCTCTCACCCAGCACTAGGTGCCCCCAGGCCTTGAGTGCAAAGGGAGCTGGAGTTGGAACCAACTTTCTTGACACTTGGTTTTGTCACCAAAAGCTGTAGATGGAGTGTGCAGAGCCAAGGGACTGCAGAAAGTGATGCGGTTCTTACCAGTGGACAGAGCCTTCCTCCCCATGCCCAGACCAAAGAGCCTGTTTCCGCTCGGTTATTTCCCCAGCCAGGTTTGGACTGGGCTGGGGATTCATCAGAGACCTGGACCAGAGCTTTGCTGGGGGCCAGATGTGGGGAGTGAAGAGGGTGAGGTGCTGAGGACGGCACCCAGGTATTGGGGGAGATGAAGGTACTGGGCTGATGCAGGTGGGCTGCAGGAGGGGGCTGGACATGGGACACGCTTCGGTGTTTTGTTTTTTGCTACCAGGAATCAAACTCAAGGCCTTGCACTTGCCAGACAGGCTCTGTGCCACTGAGCTACATCGCCAACCCCACACTTCAGATGCCCACAGGGTGGTGTCCCAGAGGCAGAGTCCCAAGGTGGGGTTCCCTGTGATAAAGCTGGGGGCAGAAGGGAACTAAAGACAGTTGAGGAGGCTGAGACAGGCCACGCCACCACGTTGGGCTCCCTGCTGTGTTCTCAGCTCCCTTTCACAGTTCCTGCACTGTGGGGGGGGGCCCACTGTTACACACACCCTGCCTCATTGGTCGCCTCACCCCACATATGGCCTCCAGTGCTCAGTCCACACACTCGGTCATTTCCTGCAGAAACATTTTATTGAACCGTCCCTGTGCTTCTTGAGGTTTCTGGATATGTGAAGGGGCGTTTGGCTGTCAGGCTGGGCAGAGGTGCTCAGGGGCTTGCACAAAAGGAACTGTTCTCCTAGGGCACAGCCGCAGCTGGTGGAGCCACTATGAGTGGACGCTGGCTGGGGACACAGCAGTGACACCACTTGGTGTGAGGGTTGAGTGAGTGGACCAGGAAGGATGCCTGCTCTGTAAAGCAGGGGTCTTCCTGGAGGAGGTGACTGACTTCCCCACTGAGCCTTGCGGGAGAAACAGGATTTACAGATACCAGAGGGGCAGGCAGACCAGGTGGAGGGGAGCAGGTGTGCAAAGAGGGGCTTAAGTTTGGGGGTCACTATCAAGGGGGTCTCTGGGCAGTGCAGGACAGGAGTTGCTGCAGCCCGGGGCTGGACGCAGGCTCCTCTCCCTTCTGGCCCTAGAAGTTGCTCAGGATGTTGGAGATGATGTCATTCTTGGCCTTCCCGTGCAGGTCCCTGACAGTGGGCAGCACTGTGGCCTTGGCCTCATGGGGCTATTACACCGGGCCCTCCGCAACCTCGGAGGCCTCAGCTTCCTCCGGACCCTCCGAGACCTCGGAGGCCTCAGCTTCCTCGGGGCCCTCTGGGAACTCCGTTTGGTCTGGCTGTTCGAAGAGGTGTCCCTGCAGGGCCAGGCTGGATGGTCAGGTCCCTTCCAGAGCCACCATCCCTCCTGTCCCTTCCTCCTGACAATGTGCCGTTTCCCACTGGCTGCCCTGCAGGTGGGGCACAGGAAGGGGACTCACCTGGTCCTGGCGCCCACAGTCCCGGTCACAGCTGATAGTCAGGCTCCGCCGCTGCCGCACCTTGGAGAACTGGCCGGCGCAGACGCGCTCCTCCTGCAGGGACAGGACAGGAGCTGGGCGCGGTGGCCACCCACAGCCCTAGACTGGCCTCAGACCCAAGGTGCAAGCCAGAACCCGGACCAGAGTAAGCAAAAATATATTTCCTGGTTTGGGGGAGGGGGATCCTAGGGTTTAAACCCAGGATACGGAGCTATGCTCCCTACCCTTTTTATTGGTTATCCTTTAAGTGTTTTGTTTTTAGTGCTGGGGATGGAACACAGGGCCTCCGACTTGCTAGGCAAGCTCTAAACCACTGAGCTTACCCCCAGCTTTTCTTTTTTTAAGACTGAGTCTGGCTATATTACTGAGGCTGGATTTGAAGTTTTGGATCCTCCTGCCTCAGCCTCCCAAATAGCTGGGATTACAGGCATAAGCCAACTGATTTTTTTTTTTTTTTTGGGTACTGGGGATCGAACTCATGACCTTGTGCTTGCCAGGCAGGCGCTTAAGCCACTGAGCTAAATCCCCAGCCCTATGCCAACTGATTCTTAAAAAACAGTAATGTCTCTAGGTGGATTGTGGTCACATTTTTTTTTTTTTGGTCACATTTTTTAGTTTTTGTTTTCTTTACATTATAAGAAAAGCAGCTTGGGGCCAGGGGTTTAGCTCAGTGGCATAAATGCCTGCCTGGCAAGCGCAAGGTCGTGAGTTCAATCCCTGGGGAAAAAAAAAAACAAACCGGAGGTATTGGATTGACCCGAAGTCTCTCCAGATGGTAATTTTTGAAGTGTGTTGCTTTTATAATAAAGGTTTATGATAATTTATAGAAATAAAAAAGCAATAAGGAAGGTCTGATTTTGCAAAAAGGCTTTCTTTCACATTCAGACTTCTGGGGAGGTGGCCCAGTGACAGGGCAAAGGCCGTAAGGGGGGCCCTTGGTGACCTTGGTGGGGAGCTGGGGCTAACTCACCCCACCCTCCTGGAAGGCGCAGTTTTCGGGCTGTTGCAGTCTCTCCGGGGTGGAGATGCACACCGTCTGTCTAATCCTGAAGTTCAGCGGGACCCTGGCCGTGGAGTTCTAGAGAAGCAAGCGACAGGAAGCTCGTGACCACCTCCCTCTCAGAGCCACGCAGGAGCTGCAGGAACCCTGTTGGCAGGGGCGCGGGCCCCATTGGCGCTTTCCACCAGGACCAGGGACTCCTGTGGGCCGCCTCTGTGGACAAGAGGCGCTCAGTCTTCAGAAAGAAGCCCAACCCTGCAGGCGTGGCCTTCCTGCCTCTGCCCCTCTGCAGCCTCACTCTGACAGGGAGAATCCCTGCCCAAGTGCTCCGCTGCCCACAGAAGGGGAATGGGGCACAGGAAAGCCTGGGAACCCCACAGGTATAGTGGGACCAGGCTTGTCCCTTCCCGTCCCTGGCAGCAACTCTCATAGTCCCTCAAGCCCAGGGCCTGACAGAGGCTGGAGCCCCATATTTGAATGAAGCCCCTTATTTCTCAGCCAAGCAGCTGCAGGATGCTATTACAATCTTCAAGTGGAAGAAACTCGAAGTGGAAAAACTTTATTTTTTTGTTTTGTTTTCATTCTATATAGTTCAGACCGGCCTTGAACTCACTATACAGCCCAACCTGCTCTCCAACTCATGACGCTCCTCCTATCCAGCCTCCCAGGTGCTGAGATGACAGGTGTGTGCCACCACACCTGACTAAGAAACACTGTTATAATAGTGGCTAATGTTACCAAGCATGGTGCCAGGCTCTCTCCTGCCCGTCACCCACAGGTGCAGGGCTGGTGGCACCTGCTTCCCCACTGCCTGATTCTGAGCCTGAGCCCCAGACACTCACCAACCTATAAGGCGGAATGGCTTCCACCAGGCGGAAGAGGGGCCTCCCTCGCTGTGCATCATTGTAGACCCTCAAGGCCTCAGTGACAATGTCGTCATAGCGCAGCCGGGGCCGGGTACGGCGCACGCAGGACACCCCTTCCAAGGCCAACACCAGGAGGAGTAACTTCCAGGCCCCTGCCATGGTGTCCACTCTGACCCGCTGCACACCCAGCCCCTTTTAGACTCTTCTCAGCTCACCTTGCCCAAGGGCTGCTGGCGACACGAGGGCTGGTGCCTTCCTGAAACAGGGCTGCTGCTTTCCACAGCCGGGAAGCAAGGTTGGCCAATATTGCAAAAAGCCATTGGCCAAGAAGCTTGGGCAACAGACCAGGGCCCTGAACTTGGGCCAGGACACCTGTGTATCCCTCCACACCAGACCCATGTCACCTGGAGGACTGTCCTGCTCTCCTAGGACTCCATGTGTCTCGCTATCTGGCTGTTCTGCCCGGAATCCACAGACTTGGAGTAGGACAGTTCCACGACCAAGTCAAGAGAGGATCCAATCCCAGTCTGCACTCAGGCACTAAAAAGGAAAAAGAAAAAAAATTGGAAGCCAAGTGTGGCAGTGCAGACCCACAATCCCAGCTCTCAGGAGGCTGAGGCAGAGTTCAGCTGAACTAGATAGCAAGGCCCTGTCTCAAAATGCAAAACAAAAAAATTGGTTGTCAACCTTAAAAAATCTGGAGGCCCAACTTTGAAAAATCAAGATCCGACCATCCTGGCCCACCAGTCCCTCTCAGCTGTGCAGTCAGTGGACCCTTGGTGCCAGTCTCCTCTGGTCACTCCCTGCAGGAAGGCACAGGACCCCTGGAAGCCATACCGAAGGGGAACCCAAGGGCCTCTCCCCTGCTGAAGATGCCCATTTCCCTGGGCTCCCTCGCTAGTGAATCTCAGCCTTTCTCTTCCTAACCAGCCCTGGGCCAACAGGCTCTTGCTGTGCTAAAGGATATTCAGAGACTGGGGAAGACAGCAACTGTCAGGCGTCCCCACTGAAGCCTGCCAGTGGGGAAACTGAGGCATAGAGCATGCTTTCTCCCAAAAGCTAAGGGTGGAGGCGAGAGAGTCAGAGCTGGATGTTAGGGGTGGGGACCAAGTCCAGCACAGGTCTCCATAGACGGAATGGGTCCTTGAGGGCCCATGTCTTACCTTCAAGTCCACAGATGCCTAATGCATAGTGGTAGCAGATTAGAAACAACCTAAATGTACAACAGACGCCAGTGTGTGGTGCACGCCTGTGACCTTGACACTTAGGAGGCTGAGGCAGGTGGGTCACTGTGAGGTTGAGGCCATCCTATGATAGATTGTGAGTTTAAGGCCATTCTGGAATACACAGAAGACCTATGTCAAACACTAGACAGCAATGTTAGAGCAGGTGTGGTGTGTGTGTTCACAGAATTACAGGTCCTGCTTATGGGAGCACAGAACCATTTGACAGTGATTACACTCCTAGATGGAGGAGCAAGGGTTCCATGCAGCAGGTCTGGGCTGGCGGATTGCCTGACCAGATGCAGTCTGTGCTGGGGAGGATATTTAGTAACATTCCTGGCCTCTGCCCACTTGATACCAGAAGTACCTTCTATGTTATGATGATCGAACAATTAGAAATGTCCCCAGATATTGACAACTCTCCTGGGAATGGGGGGCAGGATTGACCCACCGGAAACCACTGCTTCATTGTCCATAGAATTCCATGGTGTGTGCCCTATCTTCCCTGACTCACATCCCACGATGGACCCTGGACACGGACACAGACACAGAACAGCACCTCGGAGCAGAGAACCCGCCAAGCCCCAAATGCAACAGTGCTGAGGGCGAGAAATCCTGAAATGGAGCAAGAGATGAGGTGAGCGTAGAGAGCAGGGTGGATCCATCCGTCAAGTCAGTTTGTGCGCACTTCTCTGTGGCTTCCAGTACAAAGTCACAATGCGTGCAGGATGCAGGCGTTCACTGGAGAAGGAGAGGGACAGCCTTCCTATCAAACCCCAAGTCCAGAGGTTTGAGGACAGAAGGCAGCAGTCAGTCCTGAGAGCTCTGAGATGTGGAAAAAGTATCTCACTGGCATTTATTTATCTATCTATTTGGGGTAGGTGGACTTTACAGATTGAAGGTTCAAATGATCAAACTCTGTGAGCTCCATAAACGTATCTCCATACCTTGTCCCTTACTGTGGACCCAGGGCTAGAACTGTGTGAGTCCTGCCTCCGCTTCAGGGTCACATAGACCTGGGTTCAAATCCCATCTCTGTCACTTCCCCAGTGCCTTACTTTCTCTGGGGTTGTTTTCTCACCTGCAAAGGAGAAAGAAAGCTAATGTGGAGGGGGTGTCCTGGGCCAGCTTTCAAGGTAGAGGGAGCCACAGGTGTGATGGTTTTACTCTGGCCACGGCCAAGACCCACGGCAGACCTGTGGGGTGCTGACCTCAGCCAGGGAAGGATGAGAGGACCTCAACTAACCAGCAGCTCAGGTCCTGGCAGTTAAGACCATGCCCAGCTACAGCCCTAGTAAGTGAGGCCTGGGATTCCAGCCCCAGTTGGTGGTGTTCACTTTGCGGCTCTGCCTTCAGAGGAAGGGCTGGGGCTGCTAGGAGCTGAGCTGCAACTGTTGAGGACAAGGTCCCTGGTATCCAGCAGGACGTGTCCCGGAGACCCACCCAGGGTGCAACTTCACCCTGGGGCTTGGGATTGGGATGGCAGCTGAAGGGCGCAGAGGGAGGGAGCAAGAAGTAGACCCAACTCACAGCCAGGGGAAAGCCCTGCACCTCCAGGAGGTAGGAAATCCCGCTTGGGCTGCAGTCCCGACTCACAAGTACTGGTTCCCATCTAATGCACACAGAGCCAGTGTGACAGGTCACACCTGTGTCTCTTTCCCAGCATCCCTGCGGCTTCCACCCCTCTCTGGAGAAGATGGATGTTGTGGTGCATGCCTGTAACCCCAGTACTTGGGAGGCTGAGGGAGGGGATCACTGTGAGTTTGAAACCAACCTGGGCTACATCATGAGACCCTGTCTTAAAAAAAAAAAAATTGCCCAGAGCAAAAATTTTCATAAGGGCGAGAGAATTGTGAAGCAAAACACCCCATTGTGGTTGGGCTTCCCATTGCAGAATGGGGTGGTCAGGAGATGGGCACAGATTTCAGAACCCTTGCCCAAGTGGCCTGTGCCAAGTCAAAAATGGAGAAAGCTGCAGTGACCACACACAGGTCCCATGGGGACACACACCTGAAGTTCCTAAATCAGCGCTGGGGACATGGTTGCACCATACCCTGCAGGGGTCCAGAGACCCGGCTGCATCTCAGCGTCCCGCTGGCCCGGTGGACATAGGTGCCCTGCCCAGCCTGTGGCGTCTCCCTGCAAGGGCCAGGCTGTCCCAAAGATCCACATTTGCCAGTCCCGGCGGGTGTGCCTGGTGGTGGGGTGGTCCTGAAGGTCTTCAACTTGGAAGCCCTCCCTACCAATAGGCTGAACTTCGGGGGTTTGTCCTAGGCAGGAACCCTGTTCTAATAAACCCTCTCCTGCTCCCTTTTCAGTCAGTGACACTGGTACACGAGGGTCCCTTGCCAGAGAAGTAAGACTGGTCCAGAACAGAAAAACCACAGTTCCCATGCTGTAGGGTTTGGGATGACCGGGGCCTCTGGGACTGCAGCAGCACCTTGGTTTGGTGCCCTCTGCCAGTTGAGACCCCTGCAGCTGGGTAGGGGTTTGATTGCATGCGTGGCCCTCCAATGGCTCTGACTTCCCTGCTTCTCTGCAGCCCTAGGTGTTGGAACCTTTCTGGGGGAGAAAGTATCCAATGTTCTGGAGTCCCTGGAGGGTCCAGGACCCTCTCAAGAGTGGTGCTCTTTTGCTACCTTGCTGGGGCAGGTCCCCACCTCTGTTTTTCGTTTGAGCTATGCAGTTTAGGTTGGTTCTGAACTCACTAGGTAGCCGGGGTGGGCTACACCATGATCCTCCCAAGTGTGAGGCCAGGAGAGGCCCCTCCCCTCTTCCCCAGCCACTCCCCTGGCCCTCCTGTTTGGTGCTTTGCTTGCTCTTCCTGGACACCCCTGGTACTCTGGAGCAGGACTCTGGAGGCCACGCACAGCCAGCCAGCAGTGAACTTGGGGCAGTGGGTGTCAGTCCAAGCAGATAAACCAGGGGGCACCCACCTTCAGCCCCACCTGCACAGAGGAGTATGGATGTCACCCCACATCCTTGCCGACACTCAGTGTGTGTGTGTGTGTGTGTGTGTGTGTGTGTGTAGTGCTTGATTTAATTTTTTCTTAATTTGGCAGGGTGGGCATGATGCCTCTGTCCTGGAATCCTAGCATGAGAGACTGAGGCAAGAGAGCTGCTGCAAGTTTGAGGACAACCTGGGGGGTAGAACGAGTTTGACCCCATCTCAAATAAAACATGGGAGGGGAAGGAGGAAATAAAACGTTTCTTTACTTGGATCATGGAAGTAATTCACACCCATCATGGACTCTGTGCAGCACTATTATGGACCAGTGTATGCTCTGCAGTCTAAAAATGGCCCTCCAGGGTGATTTGGTTTGCGTTTCCCTGTTTACTAATGAGACATCTTGCCAAGTACTTCTGCCTGTCTCTGTAAGATTCTAGCCATGCCATTGCATTGTCTCTTGAGAAGGCAGGAAATTCTGCACCTCTGCTAGATGGTGATTCTGCCTATGACTTACAGATATCTTCTCCCAGCTGGGTCTTGTCAGTTCACCTTCTTCATGTACCCTCCAGTCATTTTGCTCTGTTATTTTCTGCAGTACTTGGAGTTGAACCCAGAACCACTGCCTATGAGCCAAGCTCTCTACCACTGAACTACAATCCCAGACCTTTTATTAAATTTTACTTTGACACAGGGGCTCAAGCCAGCCTCAGACTTGTGACCTTCTTGTCTCAGCCTCTCAAGTAGATGGGATTACAGGGATGTGCCACCACACCTAGCCTCTTTTAACTTTTTATTTCAACATAACACATATTTACACAGAAAAGTTGCATGAATAGTGCAAAGAAGTCCTGAACGCCCTTCACCCCAACCCCCCACAAGCCTTTTCTATTTGCCCCCTCTCTGTGTGCACACACACACTCTTCCTGAGCCCAGGCTGTGTGAGAGTTCTGCTCTAAAACACTTCAGTGTATATTTCAAAAAAACAAAAACAAAACCTTCTCCTATATGGAAGCATTGCCTCTGAACAGTGATCCAAATCAGCAAGTTTTCTCTGATCATTATCCGATCTACAGATTTCACCAATTGTCTTAGTAATGTCCTTTGGAGCAAATGAAAATCCCATATCAAGTGTTATATTTGGTTGTTCTGTCTGTCTGTCTGTCTCTCTCTTCAGTATCAGGGATTGAACCCAGGACCTTCACACTGAGCTACATAAATCCCCAACCCTTTTAAAATTCTTAACTTTTGAGACAGGGTCTTGCTAAGTCCCTAAGTTACCCAGCCTGGGCTCCAACTTGAGATCCTCCTGCCTCAGCTTGCCAGGGTACTGGGAGGTTGTGGCGTCTCTTTAAGGTCCTTTATTCTGGAGCAGCACTTCTCTGAATCTCCTGATGCTGGTATTTTGGAGATGACAGGTCTATTATGTCACAGTTCTTCAGTGTGGACTTTTCTCATGCAACTTCTTCTTTTTCTTTTTTTTTTTTTTTCTTTTGTTTTTTTGAGACAGGGTCTCACTATGCAATTCAGGATCACTTTTTTTTTTTTTTTTTTTGGTACCGGGGATTGAACTCATGACCTCACGCTTGCCAGGCAGGCGCTTAAGCCGCTGAGCTAAATCCCCAGCCCCAAGGATCACTCTTGAACTCACTTTGTAACCCAGGCTGTTCTTGAATTTGGAACAATCCTCCTGCTTCAGCCTCCTGAGTGCTGGGATTACAGGCATGCACCACCATGCCCAGTTTCGAAACCTTGTTTAAGAGATCCTTTCCTACTTGAGTTAAAGATAAAATCCTATAGCTTCTCCAAAAAACTAGAAATCTACCTTTCTTATATTAGCCCCTCAGGTACCTGGAATCAACGTTTCATGTTTTTACTGAACTACACAACATATGCACAGAGAAACGGTAACAACAAGACAAACAGATTAAGAAAAATGGCTCATAGAACTGCAAGCTTGGCAGGTCCAAAGCGGTCAGAGAGAACTGGCGGCCAGAAGCTAGGGTATGAGTTGATAGCGCAGTCCCAAGGCAGAATTACTTCTTCTAAGGACTCCAATCACTGGCTTAGGACCCCTGTTAATCTAGAATGAGAGCAAAGATGCTATTCCCAAATAAAGTCCTATGCACAGACACCATATATCGTTTTTACAGCTGAGTTATATGGCCAGCCCTTACCGTTCAGAAACAACTCAACTCTAAACAGACTCCCACTTATTTTTTTCCCAGGGATGTGTGGCTGGCCTGCACCATTGACTCAGTGGTCTCCTGCTCCTCAGTGGCCTGTGTTCCCATCCCCGGAGCCATCAAGTGGCTGCTGTGGATGCCTTGGGTCCTTTACCCCCTAATACGAAACAGCCAGTGCCTCCTCCCCACGCATAGATCTCTGTGGTTTACACCATTCTCCACCTGCTTCAGCTTTTCTTCTTGCCAGCGGTTGCTGCTGCCCAATATACTGTCTGCTCCTTCTCGGGCCACTGTCCCTCCCCTTTCGCCAGGCTGTGGCCTCACAAAGGCAGGCTCTTTGCATGTTTTGTTCACTAGCCACAGTTGGTAGGATGCTGCGGGTGTTGAGCAAATGTTAGGTCCATACTGGAACTGCAGTGGAGAAGCCCGCAGCCCACCTGGACTTTTCTTTTACATGTACTTGCTGCTGGGAGGTTTGGGGCACTCCCCCCAGTCTGCCTCAGTTTCCACACTGATAACGTGGGCGAGAGTCTCTGTGCGTCTCTGCTGAGTGTAGTCAGGGAGTTGTCTGGAGAAAGGGGCAGCTGCCCTGGCTGAATGTGGTGTTTCTGCCCCCTTGCGGTGGGGCTGACTCTCCGCAGTACCATTGAGGCGTCTGCTTTCTCTGACTCTCATCCCTGCTCCGGGAATATGCGCAGTAGGAGGGCACCCGGTCCCATCTCACTAGCTCAACTGCAAGCATTCCTAGTTCTGCTGTACCTAGCACAGCTTTCTCATGCTGATCACAGAGATATAAGCCTTAAGGAAAAGCAATGGATCAAAATGTGGCATAAAATTGATGCCCTTGTACATGCAAAGACTTATTTTTTTTTCATGCAAAGACTTATTAAGCTTTCAGTTTAGATATTTATCCTGGAACTCGGCCATCAGGTCCTTATTGCTAGAGTAATAAACTGAATGATGTGACGAACAGACTTGTTGCTCCTGTCTCCCAAACTGATCAGAATGTGACAGTTGACAATTGGTTTACTGGTTTCCAGTTAATATTATATTTGCTAACAGAGCACAGGTTGACCGGTGCAGAAACTGTACAGAGGAACAAAGCAGAAAATCCAAATGTTGAATTTTTTTTGTTTTTGTACCGGGGATTGAACTCATGACCTTGTGCTTGCCAGGAAGATGTTTACACTGCTGAGCAAAATCCATGGTGAAACGTTGAAATTTCTTTCTTTTGGGGGGGGGGGACTGGGATCAAAATCATGACCTCATACTTGCCAGGCAGGCACTTGTACCGCTGAGCTAAACTCCAGCCCAAAATGTTGAAATTTCAAAACAGAGAATTGTATAGTACGATCTTTGGATTTCAGAAAGATATAACACTGGGGTCTGTGCCTAGATTCCCAATCCCCCAAGTGGGTGCACAGCGAAGGCCCAAAGGAATGAGAGAAGCGGCATGATCTTTAGGGTTTCAAGAAGACTAAAATCCTTTGCAGAGCTCGTAACTCTGCTAACCGGCCAACCAACTAACCCTGGACAGCCTCAGGAGTTGAGTGGAAAACAAAGGAAACCTGAGCAGGATCTTGGGCGGGGTTCAAGGACCCCTCAGAGCAACAGATGATGCTAATTAAGAAAAACTATCCCCAGAAAGTCTCCAGGTGGCCTCAGTGTGGCCGCCCTATCTTGCCCCCTGAGGTGTCTCCTCCTTCTCAGTTCAATCATGCCCAGGCCATGCCTCAGCCCTGCACCTGTACTCAGCTTCAATGGCTCCAAGAACTGCTGATGCCAACATTTCAGCACTATACAAATACCGACAGGGAAACAGCAAGAGAAAGGAAGCCTGAGACGGAAACCTGTACAGCAAAACCAAAGCAGGAGCACTCGGGAGGCTGAGACAGAAGGATCATTGTGAGTTTGAGGCCAGCGCAGGCTACAAAGTGAGCTCAAGGCCAGCCTGAACTGCACAGCGAGACCCTATCTCAAAAAGACCCCCACACACACCAAAAAACCCCCCAAAGGTGGAGTAGATGTTTCTGATGAGTTATGCAGCATCTATGATGTCACTTAAAACACAAAGTGCAGGTCAGTGGTTGTTTTACCTAAATGTGTGGCATAAATAGTTTGATAGTTTACAAAGAAAATAGTAAGTGCAAAATGTCAGAGAAAATTTTTTTAGACTATTAGACCTGGAGCACCTAAGATATCATTTAGAGCAGACAAAAAATGTTTCTGCACAGGAAACTACATGAAAAAATTGTGGAGCATACACACTGGTGAGCTGACAGGTGAACGGGCAGACACAGATTTTGAACACCTACTACAACAACAGGAAAACAGAGAAGACATCAACTGTGCCCTACAATGAAGGACAGGAAAACTGCGTGCTATGAGCGGAAGCAACGCTTGTGCATGGAACATGCAGCATCCCGTGTGAAGAGGCCTTGGGTGTCAGGGCTGAGGCAAAGCTTATTTCTGTGGTAGACTTCTGCTTGTGTTTACACTGTAGTTCACGTAGCTTTTTATTTTTGATGTTCGCCTTCAGTTTTTGTGAGCATGTAAACAGCTGATGTGAAAATGCTAATGTCTGTTCCAGGCACTCCTTACATATCTGATACTATATTTTACTGACATTTTATTTCCCTAAGTGCATGTTGTACAATATAGTAGGAAGGTCCCAACAAAACAGGGAGAGAAGGGAGGTAGCAAGACTGCCACATAGGAAAGTTAAGCTAAGCACACGTGCTGTCAGTGTAAGCGAGATGTGTACATGGCCCACACAGCTGTCCTGTGTGAAGGCTGCCGTGGGTGCAGCATCTGAAGCAAGCTTGTTTTTTTTTTTATTGGTACTGGGGATTGAACTCATGACCGTGTGCTTTCAAGGCAGGCGTGAAGCAAGCTTATTTTTATGGTGGAGTTCTATTGGTGTTTTGATTGTAGTTCATAGAGGAGTCTATCTCTGATGTTATCTTTTAGGCTTTGTAAGGAAGTACACAGCTAATGTGAAATGCTGTCTATTGCAAATACACAATACAGTCTAAGAATTTAATCTATTTTATTGATAGTTTATGTTCCTGTTAACTACACACTGTAAAATACAGTACGAACCTCCTGACAAAACAGCAAGACCACTGAGACGTCAGGTATGCCCTACAAAAGGGCCAGGAGAGCAAAGACACGCGCTGTCAGGGTAAGCGGTGCGCGTGTATGGAACGTGCTGCTGCCACGGGTGCAGATGCCGCAGGTGTGACCACTGAAGTAAAGATTATTTTTTGTAGTGTGCCATTGCTGTTTTCATTGTAGTTCACATGGGAATTTATGTCTGATGTTCTTTTCTAGACTCTGTATACCAACAACCAGCTGTTTTTGAAAATGTTGATGCTTTTTTTGCACAATAAATATTAAAAACTCATTATTTTTGTGACTTTTATCAAGTACTCATTGTTTATACCTATGTTTATGCACCTTGATGACAAACTAAGTCATATGCTCTGGTAATATACCCCAGAACTTCAGGCTGGACTCCGGAAGTGCCCTACAGAGCAATGTGCTCCAATCCTAGAAGACAGTAAGGCACAGGGGAGGAAGGGCAGGGGGCCAAAGGTGTCACTCCAGGGGGCCCATGAGGTGGGGACCCATCTGCCTGGCTGCTATGAATCCTGGAGCCTGGCCAGAACTACTCCCCCCACTCCTACACTGGGGACTGAACACAGGGCCTTTGCATGGAGCTACATGCCAGCTCTTTCCATTTTCTTAATAAGCACATCTTTTTACTAATAAGTGCATATTTGCAGGACGCGATCACATTCATTGTAGGGAAGGGGTACACTTACATAACACCTTTATTCTTTTTTACAGCCCCCTCCCCTCCCTTCTACACCCTTCATCTCTTTGTCCCAGCTTATTTGTTTTGAGACAGGGTTCAGGCTGGACTTGAACTCACTATATAGCCCACACTGGTCTGGAACTCTCGGTAATCATCCTGACTCAGCCACCTGAGTGCTGGGATTACAGGCATGTGCCCACCACCCCCAAAACAGAGTTTTTTCATCATCTGGTAATGACACTCTGTATCCATTAAAGAGTTAAATCCCAGTTCTCCCCTTTCCCCAGCACCTGCCAACTACTCTACTTTCTGCTCTGTGAATTTGGTTACATTTGGTACCTCACATAAATGGAGTCATACAGTATTTGACCTTTTGTTATTTATTTCATTAGTATATTATTTTCAAGCTTCATTCACGTTGCAGCGTGAATCATAATTTCCTTCCTTTTACACCAGAATAATACCCATTGTATCTATATCTGCTTGTAATTTATCCATTTTCTGGGCTGCTTCTAGTTTTTGTCCATGTAGTGCTGCTATGAACTTGGGATACTTTCTTTTGCTCTCACTTCCGTTGGCATGAAGGTAGGCCCTCAGCTGAATATTAAAAGGCGTTTGCTCACTGCAAAGGGGTCCTGGAGTGTGCGTGCGTGCTGCCTGTCTTAGGAGCCCAGATCCTGTATCCTTGGACCCCAACACATTTCCTGCAATACATCCTTTTCTAGTGTAAGAAAGATCTAAACCCTTGTTCTTCACTTTCAACCCGTTCCCTTCTGCTTTTCCACGTTAGTAACGGCCAGAAACTCAGATTCACTTTCAACATCCTCATTCTCTTACATTCACCCACCCCATGCTGATTATTATTTTTTTTTGTACCGGGGATCAGAGATCGAACTCATGACCTTGCACTTGCCAGGCAGGCACTTTTGCCGCTGAGCTAAATCCCCAGTCCCTAAGCCGATGTTCTTGTCTCCAAAATAATTCGTTAAGTTTCCCAAAGTGGGCAGAATATCTGTGTCTCCTGGAAGACGGCAGAAGGCTCCTCACTTGCCTCCCAGCTTCCACTTATATCTCTGTTCCACAGGTCCCCTCTCTGGAGGTAAACATTCCATGACCCTTCCTGAGTCTGGTAAATTCACCCACTGACCCACCCGCCCGCCACAGTGTCCACCACAGCATCTGCTCCAGTCCTGCACGGTCCTCCACCAATAGTTGGATCTCCAAGTTCAAGAGCACCGAGTTCTTACTGTCCACCCTGGGAGGTAGGAGCGGCTAACACAATCCGAGTTTACCCGACGCCATGCTGCTTAGTAAAAACTCCACTGTTCCCAGAAACCGCTTCCCCTGAGCCGGACCCTGACCCTCCACATACCCTCCAGTCGGAGACGCCCAAGCTGGAGCAAGGCGGACTGAGCGTGCGCACAAAAACTGCGCCGGCGCGGACTGCATCTCCCAACAGGCAGCGGGGCTGTCTTCAGCCTCTGGTGACCAGCGACTTCCGGCGTGGAGAGGCGGGGCTGTGCGTGGCTGAGCTAGCAGCTGGAGCCGTGAGGAGGGCCGCTGAGGGCCCGCTGGGCGCTGGCCGCCATGGAGGCCGTGCCACGCATGCCCATGATCTGGCTGGACCTGAAAGAGGCCGGTGACTTCAATTTCCAGCCGGCCGTGAAGAAGGTGAGCTACCTCCCGCCTTCCCCCGTGTACCTCCGTCGTCGCCCAGCGCCGGATGTCCCCCCGCACGCCCGCCCCTCCGCAGGCCCCGTGGCGGGGTCGGTGAGGCGGGTCTTCCTCGGCCTGGGCTCCTTTGCCCCCGCCGGCACCCGCAAACCGCCCTCCTTCCCTCCCTCGCTCGCTGCTCGCCTCCACGTCGGAACCCCCTCGCGATTCTGGCCCTGGCCCACCGCAGTTCCCACCCGGACCCCCTACTTCCTCCGCGTGACAGGCTGGACCCGACTGTGCCCCGCCTCTCCTCCGCGGGAGGACCGCCCCCCTCCGGGGTGTCAGCGCGCGACCCCGCGGGGATTGGCGCGGGGGATGAGCGGGCTGGGGGCTCCAGGGTCTGAAAGGGACGCTGGTCCTGGCAGGGGCGGTTTCTCTGCAGTGCTGTGTGGCCACTTCCCTAGAAGAATCCTATTCGGAAGCTCGTGTCATTTTTAGGAGAGCTGCTGCTTTCCGTAGCTGCCTGGATGCAGGAAGGGGCACTGACTTCTGGCCACTGTGTTGGACACAGCCACCTGGAGGGTCTGACGTTGGCGGAGGCGAGGGGGCTTCCGAGGAGGCCGAGATCGGGGCGCCGAGTGGGCATCAGGCGCCTGCTGACCACTCAGCAGCTTTGAGGGCGGGAGCAGAAGTGAAAAGGAACAGCAGAAGGCTGCTGAAGTTGGGAGGCCTTGGGGTTTATGCTGCTACCGGAAGCAGTAAACAGTGGTACCCAGCTCAGTAGGGTGCTCAGAGTGGTTTGGAGGTAGTTTCCTAAGAAGCTGTCTCTCATCTTCTCTTCCCACCCACTGCCTTTGCTCAAGGCCTCATTTGTTTCTTTTGTTGTTTTGTTTGCGATGCTGGAGGTTGAACCCAGTGGCTCCAACATGCCAAGCATGCGCTGTCCACACAGCTTCCTCCTTTTTTCTTTTCTGTAAACCCAACAGATTAGACCAGTGAAAAATTCCACAGTTTTAACTCTTTCCCATCTTTGGTACAGATGCAACTAGATGAGTTTTTTTTAAAAAACACAGCAGAATTCTTGTTTTCTAGCTTTACAAAGTAAAATCAGTGTTTTTGGTTTCCTATTCTGACCTGTTTGAGTCCTTTAAGCATTTCTTGAGGTTCCTCTGTTTGATCTGCATGCTTCTGATTCAGGTATCTCATAGCTACTTGCTGTTTCCTTTACATGTTCTGGGCTTCATCCTTTGAATCTTTGGTGGCAGAATCCCCCCCTACCAAGAAAAGCTTAATTTTTTCCCTGGAGGGTGATGATGGGCCCTTCTTCAGTCTCTTTTAAGGTCCAGGTTAAGACCACTTCCATAAAGCCTTTCTTAATCCTTTTTTTGGGGGTGGGGGTCTTTTTGAGACAGGGTCTCTCTATGCAGTTCAGGCTGGCCTTGAGCTCACTTTGAAGTCTAGGCTGGTGTCGAACTCTGAACCGTCCTCCTGCCTCAGTCTCTGGAGTGCTGGGATTACAGGCGTGAGCCACCATGCCCGGCTCTTTCTTAATCCTTTAACTGGGTTGATTTCTCTCTGACTTCTCTTTCCATCCTCTTTTTTTTTTTTTTTTTTTTTTTGTACCGGGAATCGAACTCACGATCTCGTGCTTGCCAGGCAGGCGCTTAAGCCACTGAGCTAAATCCCGGCCAGCTTGGCCTTGAATTTAGAACAGTTCTTCTGCCTCAGTCTTCCAAGGGCTGGGACTTGACACATGTACCACCATACCTGTCTTGATATGTTTTTTGTTTGTTTGTTTTTTTGGTACTGGAGATCAAACTCACAACCTCGCACTTGCCAGACAGGTTCTTGAACTACTGAGCTATAACCCATACCCCAAGGCTTGCTATGTTTTGACTCTTTTGTTCAGTTGGAATCCCCAAGAAACATCTCCATGCTCCTCCTACCCAGCAGAGCACCCTCATAGTTGGCTGTTAGAAAATGTTTCTTCCATGACTTGCCAGGCAGGTTCTTGAGCTTGAGGGTATAGCTGCTGAGCTATACCCTCTGCCCCAAGGCTTGCTATGTTTTAACTCTTTAATAAAAGAGTTGGAATCCCCAAGAGATGTCTCCGTGCTCCTCATACCCAACAGAGCACCCTCATAGTTGGCTGTCAGAAAATGTTTCTTCCATGACTTAATGACAGTGGAGAGGGGAGTTAGATTATAACTAGATTACTATGAGCCCAATTGTGTGGAAATCCAGTGGATAAAAACCTCAGCCCAGAAACTCCTAGGAGGTATTTTTGTTTGAACTTAGCTTTGCTGCTGTGGTCACTCATGTACAGCGAGCCGGGTACAGTGTTGGGTGAGCTGTGACTTCCCTGGGAACACCTGGGCCTCTGAGACAAGTTGTTTGAGAAGCAATTGCCCTGATGCTAGAGGAGATTCTGCAGCCTAGCAATGCTTCCCTTCCTAACGCTGGAGACCCTCTCTAGCTTCTGCCACTTAGCCCATGTCTGCCCTTGCTCTGAGCTATGGGAATCTCTACCAGCGACTTGGGGTTAAAGGTAGAATTTAACTTAGTATATAGAGTGAAAATAAATAGGTTCTTACAAGGTCAGCCTGTCAAGCACAATACACTGACCCCTAGTAATGCAGATAAAGACTCCCCCGCCCTGAATTGTTAGTATAGTAGAGGAAAAGAAATTTTTTGGTGGGGGAGCATACCAGGGACCAAACTCACAACTTCTATTCACTAGGCAGGCAGTTGTGCCACTGAACTATATCCCCAGCTAGTAGAGGAAATTTTAAGATTGCATAGATGAGTTTAGTGTGAGTATTTGCAGCGTGCAGAAGGACCAAGTTAGGAGGGGTCATCAGGAAGGCTTGCTAGAGTGAGTCTTAGGATGAATAGAAGCTTTCTAGACAATTGTCTTTGTTCATGGTGGTCTTTTGACAAAACTTTTAATGGTGGTTGGTACTATTAAATAAAATTCGTGAAATGATAGGTTTTGCTAGCCTAGGGATTAGCTATCTGTAACATGACATTTGCCCAACTTGGTATCAGACCCAGAGAAACAACTTATCTCTCCAAGACTAACTTCTGTGTTCTCCTTCTCATTCCGGAGATAAACCTCCCGCTCCCTTTTTGCAGTGCGCTATGCCCAAGACTCCGCAACCACCCAAGACTCCACCCCCAGGCCCCAGTAAATCTTTCTGTCTCCTGTTTTACACAGGCAGATGCTCCTTCAAATCAGCAGTTAATATGCCATTTTGCTCACCTCCCAAGCCAGAACTAATAAAAGTAACTTGTTCTAGTGGAGAGCTGCTGCACCCCTATAAAGCTCTCCGATGCCCTCACTAAAGGCCTCTTCCTACTTTGTCTCCTTATCTCTCCTGTGCTGCTTTACATTGAGTGCCAAAAATAATCATGATTTGCAGTGGGCACAAATGACCAAACCTGTAGTTTAATCACTGTAACTGAACTTTGGTTGGTTGCTGGAGGCCCTGTAGCCAGTTAACTAATTAAACAACTAGGTGACTGTAGGCAGTTGACTGATTGAGTGACTAACTAGCCAATTAGGTTGTTTCCTATGCCTGGCACTGTTTTTATTTGTTAGATTGAATTTGAGTTCTCTGAACCTGCTTTGGTCAGATTGTCTGATTCACAGATCATTGTGCTTTTGCTTTTGCTCCAATAAATGCCATCTTTAAAAATTATTTATTTATTTATTTATTTATTGGTATTAGGAATTGAACTCAGGACCTTGTGTTTGCCAGACAGGCACTTACGCCCGCTGAGTTATATCCCTAGCCCCATTAAATTTTAACTTGTCAAGGATTTTTCTTCTAGCGGCTTTTTTTTTTTTTTTTCCTTAACTCCCGGTGGATGACAAGCCTTCCATTAAACCAGTGGTGCATCTATGGTACACATGCTGCAGCCAGGTGTTTCTTGAACGCTTTAAAGGATTTGCCATCATTGCATTAACCATTGATGAGCCCGGGGTTTTGAACCTTGGTGTTGAACTTTGACTTGGCCTCCTTGGCTCACTTAATGTTTTAGAGGAGTGCTGCTGGCTTTGCTCTGTGTGTGTGTGTGTGTGTGTGTGTGTGTCTGTCTGTCTGTCTGTCTGTCTGTCTTTGTAGGGGGATGGTATGGAGTCCAAGCCCTTGAGCTGGGTAAACGCTGCCCCACTGAGCTGCCGGCCCTGTCTCCCTGCACCTTCCTAGCTGTGGTTTGGAGAACGGAGTGCTGACTCACTGGTCACTTAAGAGTGTGACTCTTGTACTCTATGAGAGTGATTTGGTGGTAGGTGTTTGTGTCCTAAGTTCTTCCTGCTTCCTGACCTGAATACCCATCCTTAGCCAGGCAGCGTGAACCCAGGTCAGGCCTACTTGGGCTTAAGGGATGTACCCGCGCTCACTGACTCATTCAGCTCCTGAGCTGGGCATAGTGGCATATGCCCGCAATACTAACTGCTTAGGAGGCTGAGGCTGGAAGTTCAAGGCAGTCCGAGCAGCCTGTCTCAAAATTTTAAAAAGAGCTGGGGCTATGACTCAGTGGCAGTGTGTGAGGCCTTGCGTTCAGTTCCCACCACCACCACCCCGAGCACTGTGTGACCACCCTGGGAACACAGTGGGAGCAAGTCTCTGTCTTTCTGGAACTTTCCCTGTGGTGGTAGTGACCCGTCCAGGGTGCATGTTCCCTTTGGTGGGTGGCCACCTGGCCTGTCAGGTGCCTTTCCATTTCTCCCTCCCTTCCACTCTGGTTCTGATTTCTAAGTCTCCACTGAGTTAAATCCCCAGCCCATGAATGTTTGTAATTAGTTACTTGGAAGGCTGAGGCAGCAGGATCACAAGTCTGGAAAACTTTGTGAGATTCTGTTTGGAAAAGAATACATGTGTGTGTATTTTATTTATTTATATTTATAGGTATTTTTAGTAGCCCCTGGCTGGTCCACAGTACTGCTAGCTAGCTACAGAAATATCATTCTTTTCCCACTCTTCTTCTCTTCTGTTGTTTCTCCTTTGTGTGTGTGTGTGTGTGTGTGTGTGTGTGTGGTACTGGGAATCAAACCCGCAGGTACTCTACTATTGGACTGTGTCCCTAGCTCCTGTCCTTTTAGTTTTTATTTTAAGACAGGGTCTTGCTAAGTTGCTCAGCCTGGGCTCAAATTTGCCATCCTGCCTCAGCTTCCCACAGTGCTGGGATTACAGGCATGTGGCACAGTGTCCGGGTCTTCTCTGCTTCCTACCAGAGCCTTCCAGAGAAACTGCCTACTGCCCTGCACCCCGTCATAGTCCCTCCTGTGGACACGTTTAGCCTGTCTTCCTTCCATGTCTGGTCATCGTCCTTGCTGGGTCTGTACTGAAACTGCCCTCTAACCTTAGCCACGGCTCACTGTCCCGCCCTGAAATGTCCCCGCTCACTGTGCCTTCTTCTTTTTTTTTTTTTTGTACTGGGGATCGAACTCACGACCTTGCGCTTGCCAGGCAGGCACTTAAGCCACTGTGCTAAATCCCCAGCCCTCACTGAGCCTTCTTACTGCTCATCTTATTCACACCTGGGTTTTCAGGGTTGTGATATCTTTTTTCCTTTCCTGGGGACAGCTGCACGGTGGCAAGGTGGCTTCTTGTGTGTGTACACACAGATGGGCACTGAGTGGATGAGGCATGAAGGCTCTCTGACTGTTGTGCAGTGAGGGCTGGGGGCGTCGTGCTGCCTGAGGCGGGGGCCTGTCTTCATGGGCTCTGCCCCAGGCTGTCTTCCCTCTTTGTATCCTAAGGCAGAGGCACCAATGACCTGGATCATCCACTTCACTCTCCTCTGACTTTAGTCTCCTATGGCAGGGCCTGCACACATTTTGCTTAGGCGTAGACCAGACTCTGCTTTCCTTGGAAACTGATGGACATGGGGGACCTCAGGAGTGCTGGCTGGATGACCTGGTCCACTGCTGGCACTCTGGGAGGGGTAACCTGAGTCTTTCTCGCTTGTGTTCAGGAAGATGTGGGCCTTCTCAGGAGAGATGTGGGAGGGCTGGGCTGGGGAGGATGGAGGTCTCTTCTCATGCTGTTTTTTGTTTTGTTTCATTTTTCCAAAAAATGGTGGCAAAGTTATTTGAAAAGGTAAAAGTGAAGAGTGAGGAGAAGCTGGCTCTTCAATGAGCTTGGGCTGCGTAAAAGAGGGAAAAGTGGGATAAAAGGACACCTGGTGGACACAGAGCAGGCTACCATGAGGAAAGCGTGACAGCCACATGCCTGGTATTTTTTCCAGGCTTGCTGACATGGATGGACCAAAGGGCTCAAGATTTCTCTTGGCATTACTTCTTTCTGAGACTGAGTAGCTGAGCAGATACTGTATTAAGTATCAATATTATTTTGTTACTCATTTTTTGGCTTTTGAGATAGGTTCTCATTTTGTAGTACCTTTGGTTCAGTTTGGGATCTTCCTGCCTCAGCCTCCCAAATGCTTAGATTATAAGGGTGTGTCACGATGCCTGGCTTCTAAGTAATAGTATTGTATGTGGGTCTCAATTGTGTATTAACATAGCACAACCCAAAGAATGCTTTGTATTTGAATCAAGTCTGGAAGTGGAGGGAAAAAAGAAATATAGTATGTGGTGAACAAAGGTAATACATAGTGATGCCAGCTATGGTAACATATATCTGGTTATAGGTACTTGAGATGCTGAGGCTGGGGAATCCCCTGTGGCCAGGAATGGAAGGGTAGCCTGAGCGACATAGCAAGAATCTTTTTAAAAAAAAGTGTGGGGGGGTGGCCAGGGACTTAGCTCAGTGGCGTAAGTGCCTGCCTGGCAAGTACAAGGTCAACAAGGTCAAAAGTTCGATCCCCAGTGTGTGTGGGGGGAGCTGGGTGTGGGACTCACTTATGTAATCCCAAGACTTGAGAGGCTGAGGCAGGAGGATTGCTGTCGATTTGAGGCCAGCAAGACCCTGTTTCCAAAAATTAAAAAAATAAAAAAGAAACATGATGCTTTTTTCTTCTCCTTTGGGCTTATTACTTTAATTAGCACCCTGATATTCAAGGATATTATGTTAAAAATCAAGTGCAAAGCACAATAGAAGAATGGGAACGTTCTTGCAGAAGAGTGCGTGAGGCAGAGGGACTGTCCCTAGGTAGGAGTCAGTAAACCTGGTCTGGGCGCTGGTACTAGCACTGTTATCTCTGGTTCCCATTTCTCTAACCTGCAGAGTAACCATGGGGCCCCCCGTGTCTGCTGCAGTGCTCATAGGGCACGGAATCCAGTGCCACACGTTGCTGAGGAAGGGCACAGAGGCGCGGCGAAGAAGCGTGGCCACTGGAGGCAGATCTGGGTTTAGGCCGCTCTGTGCCCCAGGAGCTGAACGGCCTCGGGCTGCCACCGATGTTCCATAACTAATCTGGTCCTTGATTTTTGCTTCTGCAACAAGCTTGTGAGAATCAAGGGTCAGTGCTTGGAGTTTTCAGTACAGATCCTGGCAGTATTTTCAGCTGAGCACTGTTTTTTTGTTTTTTTATTTTTTTGTACTGGGGATAGAACTCATGATCTTGCACTTGCCAGGCAGGCGTTTACACCACTGAGCTTAATCCCCGGCCAGTCGAGCATCCTCTTTTCCTGTGTAGGAAACAGCTCAAGTCGGTGGGAGGTATGAATTAGGCTTAACAAGTAATATGAAGCCCATTTTACACATGAAAAACCAAGCCCTGGCTCTCACAGCTAGGATTTTAAAAATCCTATTTTAGTATTTCTGGACATGGCCTTTTTCTTGGTAATTTTTGGAAATGGAAATAGTGTTTTAGGTTCTGTTTTTCTTCTGTAGTGCTGGGGATTGAATACTGAGTGAGCTACAGCACACCGCACCACTATTTATTTGTTGTTCGAGACAGGCTCTAAATTGCTGCATCGCCCAGGCTGGGCCCCAGTTTGAAATCTTCCTAGAGTGTTGACATTATAGGTGTGGGCCACCATGTCTTCGATTGTGTGTAGCCTGCTGTTACTTCCCTGCCTTTTTCCCCTGTCCCAGTGGTTCTGACCCCTCAGTACATTCTCCTTATAGTCTTAGAGCAGCCTCTGTGGGCTGTGAGGTGCCCGAGTGCTGTCATCCTCATGGACTCATTCTGCTGTGGGGCTGCTTCCCCACGTGCCATTGGGAGCTTCAGGCTCTGTTTCTTAATATAGGCCAGTGGTGGTGAATTTTTTCGAACTTTCAGTGATAACAAATGGCTGGCTGCAGCCTGGGTACCATAGGTTTGCCACCACTGTGACCTTCAGCCAGCCTCCCCCTCTTTCCTTTCCGCATGTGGAGATTAAACCCAGGGCCTTGTACCTAGCTATAGCCCTAGCCCCTCCACCCCCAACCCCTTGAGACAGGGTCTTGCTAAGTTGCTCAGGCTAGACTCGAATTTACAATCCTTCTGCCTCAACCTCCTGGAGTGCTGAGTTTGTAGGCATACTCTACCATGCCTAACCTCTTCCCACTTTTTTTAGTGGAGAAGAGATCAGCAGTAATAGAGAATTTTGTCAGGCTGGGGCTGGGGATTTAGCTCAATGGCATAAGCGCCTGCCTTGCAAGTGCAAGGTTGTGAGTTCAATCCATGGTACCAAAGGGGGAAAAAAAAATTCTGGCCAGGTGTAGTGGGGCATGCCTGTAATCCCAGCATTTGGGAGGCTGAGGCAGGATTGCCACAAGTTTGAGGCCAGCCTGGGCTACATAGTGCATTCAAGGCCAGTTTGAACTACATAGTGAGACCCTGACTCAAGAAACAAACAAAACAAAGTAAAAAAAAAACACACTCTGGCTGCTCCACAGACCTGTTGTGTGGATTTGTTTTCACTTTGCATTTTTCAGAGTTGTTTATGAGAATCATGCATATGTGCCTCTGTGCATGTGTGTGTATGTGTACATACATATTTAACAGTTCTAGTAAATATTTTCTAGTTCACTTAAATGTCCACTTTAGTAGTCAAATCCCAGAAGACGATGTTATTTTTAAGAGCATGTTGAACTGGGAAAGTTCGTATTTCCATTTAAGTTTAGGCAGTGATTTTTGCAAACTACTGTTTTGTGATAAAATGCCCATCTAGGGCCTCAGACCCAGAGTTACAGGAGGCAGGTTCATTGCAGCTTTGCTTCAAGACACCCTTACATGTTCTGTCACCCAGGAAGTCCCCATGTCTTCCTATCAGTCTGCAGAAATAGGAAACCCAAGAGGTCCGGCCCTGATAGTCTACAGTCAGGCCCCCTTGTGTGCGCGATTGTTTTAAAAAGAAGCTGGTCTCAAGGTTCACAGCTTTACAGAAATGACGGAGTTTCAGCACCTGGGCCAGGTAGGCAGCACAGCCCCATTGTCTGTACAGAGGAGGGCAAGGCTTGGGGTCAGGGCCACCTGTTGGTGACACCAAGATGCTTGAGTGAGTCTGTTGTGTAGGCCACGAGGGCCACCCTGATGGCTTTACCCAGCATGGCTGGATGCTTGGGTAGGGCATCCTCGGCCACCTCCGCCTCCAGGCGCTGGTTGTGTCCTGTTTTGCCTGCTTAGATGCAAACCTCAGCCACCAGAGCTGTGATCCACTGCCAGCCCCAGATGTGGCAGAGGAGGGTGGTGCAGAACATGGTGCCAGCTGTGCCACAGCACCTGTGTGCCTTGTGCTGCTGGTGTGTGTGTGTTTTAGAGAAAGATTGTTTCGATGTGTAGTTAGGAACTCGCACCCTGGAGCCCAGTTGTCTGGGTTCAGTAGCTGTCCCATCCAGTTACCAGCGTGGCTGCTGTGGCAAACACCCTCACCTTTCTTCCTCAGTTTCCACATTTCTTACTTGTGACATAGAGGTGGTGAGCACAGCATCCACCTCTGTGGGTGTGGTAAGGGCTGAGCCACTACAGGCTCACATGGTGCCTGCCTGCGGTGGGAACTCATGGGTGCTGCTGCTGCTCATCTTGGGGGAGCAGCAAGACCCAGGCTAGGAGTGGCCTCTGGGAGCGGTGTGCTGGTGCTGGGGCAGCATCTCTGTCCTCTTCACATGGACAGCAGGGCAGATGTTTTTGGGTCATGGGAAGCCTTACGTCTAGGACCCTGTGATGACCCTCTCACTTTCTTGGCCTCTATCTTGTGGGGCCTCTAGCTGCTCTTCTGTTTACTTTCTCTGATTTAAAGATAGGCAAACCTAAATCTTAACTAGATAGAGCACGGTGTAGTGACACCTGTAATCTCAGCACTTTGGAGGCTGAGGCAAGAGGATTGCTGCAAGTCTGAGGCCAGTCTGAGCTACATACTGAGACCCTGTCTCAAAAACAAAACCCTTTTCACTAAAAGGGACTTAATCAAAGTAGATGATATCATTTAAATGTAGATTTTATTTTTCATTCATTTATTTTATGGTGCGAACTCAGAGCTTCATGCGTACTAAGTATTTGTTCTACCACTGAGGGTGTATCTCCAGTCCAAGTTCTCCCTTATAGCCTATGCCACGTTTTGTGGGGTTTTTCTTCGTTGTGGTGGTTTCGTTGTTGTTGTCTTGTTTTTTGTTTGAGACAGGGTCTTACTATGCAGTTCAGGCTGGCCTCAAATTTACAGAGATCCTTCTGCCTCAGCCTCCCAAGTGCGGGGATTACAAGTTTGTGCCACCACACCAGGCCACATTTTATACTTGTGGGAGATTTTTTTTTTTTTGGAGAAGAGGAAGTTGTATAGATTAGAATGAGAACTGTTAACAGGACCCCATAAGTAAGATTTTGAGTGTCTGTGAACCACTAAAAATATTGGTAAGTTTTGTGTTTTAGCTCTTCAACTTTTTTTAATTTTTTAATTTAATTTAATTTAATTTAATTTAATTTAATTTAATTTTTTTGAGATAACTATGAACTATGTAGTTCAGGCTGGCCTTGAACTCACTTTGTAGCCCAGGTTGGCCTCAAACTTATGGCGATCCTCTGCCTCAGCCTCCCAAGTGCTGGGATTTCAGGGGTGCACCACCACACCCAGCTCTTCAGCAACTCTCCAAACATTACACTTCCAGCTTACAGACATTTAGAAAAGTTGAAAGTAATTTGCAGTGCTTGTGCAAATCCTCACTGCCTAGGGGTTTGTTCAGTGTTTTGGTAGGGCTAAGGACTGAACATCAGGGCCTGTGCATAGTCTCACTCCCAGTTTTGTTGGTCTTATTACACCATGTTTGTTTTCTCTCTGTCTCGAGATAGGATGGACAGGAGCCCTTTGACAGTAAGTTCGGATTCCCTCACACTTGCATGTGTACATCTCAGCGTGTATTTGCTGAGAGCAAGGACATTCTCACATGGCTATGGTGTTCTCACACCTGAGAAAATCTACACTAATGTTCTGTCACATACCATCCATGGTTGCCCTTTGCTGGTTTCCACCTGTTGATATCTGTGCCCTCCTCATTACTGATTTAATCCCTTCTTTTCTGTCACCTTTTTCCTTGCCCTCTCATCACATCCCAGCCCACCTGTTTGCATTCCATATGCTGATAAGAGGGTGGAACGTGTATGGTTGACGTGTGGTTGGACATTGATATGACTGGTAGAGTCTCTCCTTGTGACATAGCAAACGGGTCTGATCCTATGAAATTGTGATGAGAGAGCGCCATGGAAGTATATACTAACTAAAGAGCTCTCCATGTTAGTAACAAAGTCTTCCCATCGTGATTGATTTTCGGTGTGCACATGCGCATACGTGCATACAACATACCGACCATAGAAACATGAAAAAGCAAGGCAACAAAATGTCCCCACTGGTGCAGTGGGAACTAATGGGGAGGAAATAAAATACCAGATGGTTGAATTATACAGTGTGAGAAAAGAAAAAGCAACAACAAAAAACAGGTCAGTAAGGTATTTGGGAAGCACAGAGATGATATAACAAAGCAGATAAAGAACTTAAAATAACCAGTGAACTTAAGGATGGTACAACTAAAAAACTAGCAGAGCTAACCCTGACAGTACAAGACATGAATAACCAGTTTAGCAAAGAACTACAGTCCATGAAAAGGTACCAAGCAGAAATCCAGAAGATTAAAAAATTCTGTTGAGTTTGGGCAGAAGTGACCAACGCAAGAAAAGAGTGTCAAAGCTAGAAGATAAGGCTGGTGTAGGTGACCGTTACTTAGAGATACCGTAAAAACAAGAAATCCCAGTAAATGATACAGTAGCTGCTAGGTGATACAAAGAAAACTAACTTAAGGTTTATCGGAATTAGAAATAAGAAGATGGTATGGATGGCATAAAAAAAAATCTGTTCGTAAAAATCATAGAAAAATTTCCAAGTATGGGGAAAGAATTGAATATACAGGTGAGCAAGGTATATAGAACCCTAAATAGCCATGATCAAGAAAGAACTTCTGTACAACATATCAGTTAAAATCCCTGAAGTCCAGCATATAAATGGAATTTTAAAATCTCCCAGAGGCTGGGTGTGGTGGTGCATGCCTGTAATCCCAGCATTCAGGAGGCTGAGACAAAAGGGTTGTCACAAGTTCAAGGCCAACCTGAGCTACTTAGTAAGACCCTGTCTCAAACAATAAAATCTATTAGAGGAAAACAACAAATCACCCATAAAGATAAACCTATTAGAATTATTGCAGATTTCTCAGCACAAATCTTAAAGGCAAGGAGAATGTGGAGAGAAGTTCTCTAAGCCCTAAAAGAATATAACTTTCAACTTAGACTAATATAGCCTACAAAACTGTTATTCAAAATTGATGGAGAGAACTGGGCATGGTGGTCTGTAATCCTAGCACTTGGGAGGCTGAGGCAGGAGGATTTCCATGTTTGAGGCCAGCTTGAGCTTTACATAGTGAGACTCTGTCTTAAAAAAAAAAAAACAGAGATGATAAAGGACACCTTAAGTACTTCGTGACTGCCACACCAACACTACAGAGAATACTCAAGGGTATCCTAGACAGGGACAATGCCAAAGGGCCTGCTGAAATGTATGTAACAAGCAAGATAAGCAGTTAAGCAAGAGGGAAAAAGGAATCAGCAAGAAAAACACTGCAGTGACAGGAGTTGATACAGTTCAATAATATCTCTCAACATGAGTGGTCTCAGCTCCCCAGTGAAGAGACAGAATGGATTGGCAGGATGGATTAAAGAACAGAATCCAACAGTATGCTGTATATGAAAAATACACTTAATATTTAAAGAACCCCTTAGATTAAAACAAAGGATGGAAAACAGTTTTTCCTGCAGCAGGAGTGTGAAAGCAAGAGGAGTAGCAATACTACTTTCACAGAATGTAGACCTCAAGCCAAAACTGAGCAGAACAAAGAAAGTGACTGCATACTGGAAAAGGGAACTCTTCAACAGGAAGAGATAACTATTCTACATGTGTGTGCACTGAATATCAGCACACCCAGCTTTATAAAACAAATGCTACTGGATATAAAAGATAAAACACTAATGCAACATGCTAGGAGACCTCAGTCCCCACTGTCACAAATAGGTCAACTAGACCAAAAAAAAAAAAAAAAAAAAATCAGAGTTGAATCATTACTTCAAACAAACAGGCTTAATGAATATCTATGGAATATTTAGCCTAACTACAACAGAATATATGTTCTTCCTCAGCAGCAGATAACAAAAACAAACAAACAAAACTCCCCCAAAATAAAAAAATGAGCATTTCAAATGAATATGATGAATGTGATCATTGTGTATGTCTAAAATGTACCAATAAAATCTGCTTGGAAAAAATAGATACTTCTCAGCAGCAGAAGAAATACATTTGGCTAATACATACATGAGAAAATGTTCATCTGTGGCTGTTAAGGGAACACACTTGGCTGGGTGCGGTGCACACCTGTAATCCCAGCACTCAGGAGGCTGAGGTAGGAGGATCGAGGCAAGGTTGAGGCCAGAAACTGCATAGTGAAACCCTGTCTCCAAAAAAATTTTTTAAATGCACATTAAAACACTGATATTCCAGTGGCTGCGATTTAGCTCGGTGGCTCAAGCGCTTGCCTGCTAAGCACAAGGTCATGAATTCAATCCCCGGTACCAAACAACAAAAAACAACACTGATATTCCGTTTACTCCAGAAAGAATGGCTATCATCAGGAGTTAAAAAAAGAAAAGAAATGCTGGCAAGGGCATGATGGGTTGGAGGGACCCTTCTACCTAGTTTATGGGAATGTAAACTAGTAGGAATCAGTTTGGAGCTTCCTCAAGAAGTTAAAAACAGTTCCATCCAGCTATTTCTCTGCTGGATATCGTCCCAGAAGAGTTAAAGACATCTGGGGCTGGGGATTTGGCTCAGCAGCATAAGTGCCTGTCTGGCAAGTACAAGGTCATGAGTTTGAGCCCCAGTACAAAAAAAAAAAAAAAAAAGAAAAAGTTAAAAACATCATACTACAATGCAACATGCATTCCCATATTTATGATAGCACAGTTCATAATAGCTAAATCCTGGAAGTGGCCTGCATGTCTGTGGACAGATAATTGGCTAAAGAAAATGTATGCATTTATAATGGAGTATTACTCTGCTATAAAGAAGAGTAAATTTGAATCAGTTGTAGGGAAATGGATGCACCTTGGGACCATAATACTTTGTGAAATAAATCACATACATGAGCTTAAATACAATGTGGTTTTTCTTTATGAGAACATTAAATCATAACATTTAAAAAGCCAAGTAAGGGCTGGGGATTTAGCTCAGTGGCTTAAGCGCCTGCCCTGCACGCGCGAGGTTGTGAGTTCAATCCCCTGTACCACACACACACACACAAAAAAAAAACCCAAGTAAAAGGGAAGTAGACCTCTTACAAGTGGGAAGGTGATCCGGAGAGGAGGTGGGGAGGGAGGGTAGGGGAACAAAAAGTTAAAAAGATTCAGTGTGTGGCCAGATGTAGCAGCACACGCTTATAATCCCAGCACTCAGGAGGCTGAGGCAGGAGAATTGCCAAGAGTTCAAGGCCAGCCTGGAATATACAGTGCGACCCTGTCTCTCAATACTGCTGTTATTTTTCTCTCATTGCTGAGAGTTTGTGGAGATTTCAGTCCTTAATCAGCTAACTACAAGGCAGGGTGGTATGACAGAGGGGCAACAGTTGAGGGCTACGAAAGACAGCAGAAGCAACAAGAGCCGAGAGGGGAAGAGAGAGCAAGCCTCTCTCCTCCCATACATTGTAAGCAGGCTGCTCGCCCCACGGTGGTGTAGCACTCACATCCAAAATCCTGGCATTGGACCAAGAGTCAGTCAGGAACTCTAGAAGCTCGCCCCCGTGACTGCATGAGGTTTTGGGGGGACATAAAGACACGAACCGTAACACTCTCACCCAAAAAAAAAAAAAAAAGATTAAGCACATACGTGTATATGCTCCCTCTGAGGAATGTAATCAGTATGTACTACAAATACAGTAATAAAAATTTAAAAGGGCAACCCCCTTAGAACCCCTTCTTATCTGTCTCTTGGACAGAAACTTTCTTTCTCAATAAATACAATCTGCTCTTGGAAAAAAATTTTTTTTGAAAGAAAAAATAAAAAAAATAGGAAATAGTGGTAGACATTTGCAGTTGGAAAGGGCATTCAGAGATGGGGGTGGGGGGTGGGAGGGAAGGAGAAGTAAAAAAGGTTAAGATTTCATACGTATAGACTCCCCTGGACGAATGTATTCCCTGTGTATCACAAGTATGTACTAATAAATAATAGTAATCTGCCCTAATTATGGACTTAAATTTTGTTCTGCTCTCCCTATTGAGACAGGATCCAGTTAGATCACTCAGTTGTCCAGGCAGAGCCCCAACCTGTGATCTTCCTGCTTCAGCCTCCCAGAGTGCTGGGATGACAGGCTTGCGCCCCCATTCCCAGCTTGCTACCTGCTTCCGAGGCAGAGTTTGTGGCTTGTGTTGTGGATTGTGGCCGGGGTCTGGTCGCAGGGCAGGGGTGTGTGACTCGCTCACATTCTTCTCTCTCTCTAGTTTGTGCTGAAGAATTACGGCGAGAACCCAGAAGCCTACAATGAGGAACTGAAGAAGCTGGAGTTGCTCAGACAGGTGGGAGAATATTCCCATGGACGAGCGGGTCTGGTTGGGTAGGGAAATGACAGGAACCGCCTGGTATGGCCTTAACATGCAGGCCTTTGGGAGACACTGCAGTTGCCGACCCTGGCACTGAGGCCCACTGGGGTGGGGGAGGCGGCAGCCGCAGACACAGCGAAGTGGGCACTGAAGCCACATGGCCGAGTGGACCCAGCTCTGGCCGGGTAGGTCAGCACTGGCAGCTCTGCCTGGGGGCGAGGCCCAGCGGCTGGACTGTGCAGCTTCCTGAAGGAGGGGCTATCCAAGATCAGTCCAGGAGGAGGAGGTCTTTGAAAGAGGCCACAAGTGCCATGCAGGCTGGCACAGTGATGAAGGCCTGTAATCTCAGCTGCTTGGGAGGCTGAGGGAGGAGGGTTGCAGGTTCAAGGCCAGCCTGGGCATCTGACTGGGACCCCATCTCAAAGTGAAAAACTAAAAAGGGCTGCGTAGCACAGCGGTAGAGCAGTTGCCTGGCATGTGTGAAGCCCTGGATTTGATTCCCAGCACTGCCAAGAAGAAGGTAAAGAGGGATGTGAAGGGGAAGGGAAAATGGAGTTAGGCCATTTTCATTCCAGGGACTGCTGCAGCTAGAGGTGGAGGAGCTTGCAGCAGAGGGAAGTGTGGTAATGGTCACTGCTTTGCTATCTGCATCTCTGGTTCCAAGCCGGTCAGTGGTCAAAGCATCGATCCCTGTCCTTGGAGGCCCGAGGCCTTCCTGCCCCATGGCTCCCAACAGATGCTCCTGTGAGGCGCAGGCTGCTGGCCAGTGCTGGGCTGGGGTGGGTGCTGCTCCTGTGCTGGGACCAGAGCCGACCTATTCACTCTTGCTGTCCTGGAAGCAGCAAGCCTCGAGTTCAGGAGACACCAAGCTCTGGAGTAGTTGCCTCGGGCAGAATCTGCCAGTGCAGTTGCCACTTTGGTGGGAGACATTTCCAGTGCTTCTTACCTTACCACCCTCCAGAGTCTTCCACATAAACTGAAGTTTAGAAAAGAGCTTATTTGAATAGAGTTCAAAAATGAGTGAAATTGTGTGAATCCTATCAGTGGTTCTTTTTTTGTGGGGGGTACTAGGGGCTGAACTCAGGCCCTTGGGCAGATAGGCAGACACTCACTGGACCACTGTGCTGCACCCCCAGCCCCCACATCGGTGATTCTTGGCCTGGTGAATCCGTAGGACAGTTTTTTAGTTTAGGACATTTTTTAGTTAGAACACTGAGAGTAATTTTTTTTTAATTGGTACCCGGGATTGAACTTACAACCATGCGCTTGTAAGGCAAGTGCTTATGCCGTTGAGCTAAATTCCCAGCCCCTGAGAGTAATTTTTGTAATGAAACAATTTCCAGACTAAAACTCTCAAACTCAGCAACATATAAAGTAAAAACTAAATGAGAAATTGTGGTTCTAACATGGTATAATTTGGTTTGTGTTTTGTTTTGTTCTTTTTGGTAGTCCAGGCTGGCCTTGAAATTGGTATGTAGCCCACGCTGGTCTCAAACTTAAAATCTTCTTGCCTCAGCCTCCTAAGTGCTAGGATTAGAGGCTGCCATACTTGGCTCCTGCTTTTAGTGAATAGAGAACATATATCACGGCACAGAGATGGCCAGCAGAGACAGCAGGACTCATAATTCTCCTTTCATATAACTCAAGCGATGTGTAAAGGAATGAGAGAAAGTCAGTGTAATTGGGAAGCTTTAGGTTGGCTCTTTTCCTGGTGTGGGCCTAAGTTTCCCCAGGTAGGAAGCAGGACTGGGCTGGTTGTTGGTTAAGACTTTATGACACTCCTCAAGTCCTGGCTTTCACACCGCCTGCATGGGTGCTGTGTGCTGGGAGGGTGGAGGAGGAGTGTGTCCCTTGCTTCCCAAGGGCAGATGTTTTTCTACATTAGTATTTTTGTGTGTGGTTTACTATTTTTAAAAACATATAGCTCCCATATCAGACCTGTTGTTTTGGAGCTGTCACTGCATCAGCTGTAGGTCTTGATTCTTAAAGTGGGTTGGCTTATAGAAAACGTGGAGTGGAAGTGGGGTGTGCATATGGGAGGTTGGGTGCATTGCGGAGCCCTGGCCTGGGGCCACTAACCCTGCAGTGGCGTCAGCACAGGGTGTGACACAGGGAGGCCATCCTGGTTAGAGAGGAGCCTAGGGGACACAGGCCCTGGACCCTGCCACAAGTAGGGCCTTCTCTCGAGCTGAGCTCCTGGGGACGCATGGGGTTTCTACAGCTGTCCCCTGTCTCAGCAGGGCAGGCAGGCAGGCAGGGGTTTGTAGTCTTTCTGATGCAGCCTCTCTGCAGATACCAGCTTCTGGGGGCTGAACTATATCCCCGGTCCTTTTGTGTTTTGCCAGGGTCTCACTACTAAATTGCTCAGGCTGGGTTCAAACTAGTGATCTTCCTGCGTCAGCCTCTCAAAGCACTGGATTACAGGTGTGCACCACCACGCCTGGCTTAGGTATCTGCTTCTTGGAAGATATATTGTCTGCTTTGCTGTTTGAGCAGATGGTTCATTTGCTCTCTGTTTACCTTTGTTGTTTATTATAAAAATTAAAAATGTTTAATGTTAAGAATATAAGGAATTAAATATATGTCTCTACCAGGCACATACCTTTATCTGTTGACTTGCCTACAAGATAGGTATAGAAAGAGGGAAAGCTAATCCTACTTCCCAGAGGTAATCTCTATTAACATTTTGGTGTAAAGTCTTCTGATCTTCTGAATTCTTCTCCTTTTTGTCTCCATTTCTGTTTAGAAATTCCCTCTGGTTTTACCTGAGATCAGACATTCTTCTGTGATGTGCTTTTTGCCTAACAGAATGTCAAGCATGTCTTACTGTATAGGTGGGGAGCGCCATAGCTGTAGTTTTCATGACCGAAAGCGTGCCCTTCTATGGCTGCTTCACTTTGGTTTATTTCAGCTGTGTTCTCTAGAGTGGAAGGTGGGCTGGCATACAGTTTGTGAGCGGTAATATGGTGGTAAACATCCTTGTATATACAAAGATTTGATTTCCTGAATGTCTCATGATGTAAATTTTAGCTACAGAACTGTAGATGGAAAATTAAATATGAGAATTTTATACTGGGTAAACCAACATACATCCACTCAGGAGGCTGAGGCAGGAGGATCACAAGTGAGGCCATATCTCAAAGTTTAAAAGGGGCAGGGCTGTAGCTCAGTGCTGGCCAGGTTCAGTCTTGGAGCTTCCGTCCCGCTTCCAGAACACCAAGTGGATGGTGCAAGCTGCTGTTCAGGAATGCCGTGGTGGCAGCCAGCACTGGCAGCTGGGGTGGGCTCCCGGACGGCTCCTCTGCCAGCTCTGGTCTGGTGTGAGTTTCCTGGCATCTGGGAATGAGCTCCCTGTTTCTCCCTTCCTGCCCCCCAGAATGCCATCCGTGTCCCCCGGGACTTTGAGGGCTGCAGTGTCCTCCGGAAGTACCTTGGCCAGCTGCACTACCTGCAGAGCCGCGTCCCCATGGGCTCAGGGCAAGAAGCTGCAGTCCCTGTCACTTGGTGAGAGCCACAGCAGGGCTGGGGCATGGGCCCAGGGGCCTGGGGGCCCGGGTGGCAGCAGCGCTCGTCTCCCCTGCCCTCTGACCTCCAGGGAAGGAGTGGCCCTGGGGCGCCTCGTACCTCCACCTGCATATGCTGTGGTGGTGCCATTCCTGGCCCTGGCCGGCCCTGCCCATGAGTGACCAGGTGCTGTCACATCTGCAGGACCGAGATTTTCTCAGGCAAGTCTGTGGCCCATGAGGACATCAAGTACGAGCAGGCCTGCATCCTCTACAACCTTGGTGAGCCACCCGGCCTTCCCGCAGCCTCCCAGCCCTGCCAGCCCCTGCTGTGTGTGGGGCCCACGGAGGGAGAGGCAGGAGTGCTTCCCCCTGTGGCTCGGGACTGCCTCGGCGGAGGGAGAAGCGGGAGGAGCTGCAGAGGACTCTGACTGTTCTGGGTGCTGCTAGGGGCGTCCCCTGGGCGCTGGCGAGCAGCCCCTCCTTGCTGTGCCCCAGCCCTGCATTGCACAGAGTGGAGCTTGGACGCTGGCTGGGCTGCTGGGCTTCCTGCGGCCCTGAGGGGCAGCTTCCCTCCTAGGTGGGCTGGACAGTGCTCTGCCTTCCTTACACCGCGTTTTCTGCCTCCTCAGGCGCGCTGCACTCCATGCTGGGGGCCATGGACAAGCGGGTGTCGGAGGAGGTGAGGTGGAGGCGGAGGTGGAGGTGGAGGTGGTGGCGACGGGATGCACAGGTTAGCGCTGCCCCTTGGGAGTGGACTCGGCCAGCTTCTTCCTCCCTCACAGGGCATGAAGGTCTCCTGCACCCACTTCCAGTGCGCAGCAGGCGCCTTTGCCTACCTGCGGGAGCATTTCCCACAGGCTTACAGCGTGGACATGAGCCGCCAGATTCTTACCCTCAATGTCAACCTCATGCTGGTGAGGAGGGGCCCTGCGAGGAGTGAACCAGATCTGGGGCAGCGCTGGCATGGACTGACCAAGAGCGGTGTTCTGGGTGGCAGAGTGGGCACTTGGAGGGAAGGGCCGCACAGGGTATCCGCAGCTGTCACTCTCCCCCCTGGTGGGAAAGACTTGTCATGGAGGAGGAGTTGACCCGTGTGTGTCCCCAGGGTCAGGCGCAGGAGTGCCTGCTGGAGAAGTCGATGCTGGACAACCGGAAGAGCTTCCTGGTGGCCCGCATCAGTGCACAGGTAGGGGCGGGCTGAGGGTGGGCTATGCTCTGCCCCCACCCCCTGGGCCCGGTTCCTGCTGAGCGCCTGTTCCCCCCGACAGGTGGTGGACTACTACAAGGAGGCGTGCCGGGCCCTGGAGAGCCCTGACACTGCCTCGCTGCTGGGCCGCATGCAGAAGGACTGGAGGAAGCTGGTGCAGATGAAGATCTACTACTTCGCGGCTGTGGCTCACGTGAGCTCTGGCCCCGGGCTGGTTGGGCAGTGTGGCCTGGTTGGGACTGAGTCTAACGCCTCCTTTTCCTCCCCAGCTGCATATGGGGAAGCAGGCTGAGGAGCAGCAGAAGTTTGGGGAGCGGGTGAGCAGGCCATGGCAGGGGCACCTGGGCTCTGGTTCTGTCCTGTACAGGGAGGCAAGGTTGGGCCCGGCCACTCTGTTGTGGCCTGCAGGGTTTTCCACATGGCTCCCCCAAGAAGCCTTCACCCCGGGCTGCAGAGGTGTGGTGGGACCCCTGCCGGCTGGACTTCCGGTCCTCCAATGGTCACTGATGACCAGGCAGGAGGAACAGGGTCCACACAGGGACAGCAGAACAGACTGCTCTCTGTAGGTGGCCTACTTCCAGAGCGCTCTGGACAAGCTTAATGAAGCCATCAAGTTGGCCAAGGTAAGGCTTAGGAGGCCCGGCTGCCCTCAGGAGCTGGGATGAGGGGAGCAAGCCACACAGGACTGCTGGGGTCTGGCCTGGTCTGGTGGCTGCTGAGGTCCCATTCCCATACTACCTCCAGGGCCAGCCTGACACCGTACAAGACGCCCTTCGCTTCACGATGGACGTCATTGGGGGAAAGTGAGTGGGGCGCTGTCTTACGGGGGCGGGCATCTCTTTTGTCTGCCTGCACCCTGAGGTGGCACCAGCAGAGAGCAGTGGCACCCATGGGAGTCTGGGTCACAGGCCCTGGATTCCTCATTCCCCCTGCTCCAAACCCCAGGTACAATTCTGCCAAGAAGGACAACGACTTCATCTACCATGAGGCAGTGCCAGCCCTTGACACCCTGCAGCCTGTGAAAGGTCTGGGGCGGAGGGAGGCTGAGCGTGAGGGGACAGTGGACAGGCTCTCCGAGGGCCTGACACTTCTTCCACCCTAGGTGCTCCCTTGGTGAAGCCCTTGCCTGTAAACCCCACGGATCCCGCTGTCACAGGCCCTGATATCTTTGCCAAACTGGTACCCATGGCTGCCCACGAGGCCTCCTCACTGTACAGGTGGGCAGGGCTGGCCTGCCCCTGCCAGGGGAGGAGTTGGGTGTCCTGGGAAGTGGGCCTTCCAGCAGCTGCTGTGTGGCTTCCACAGTGAGGAGAAGGCTAAGCTGCTCCGGGAGGTGATGGCCAAGATCGAGGACAAGAACGAGGTGCTGGAGTAAGTGGGGTGGGCACCAGCCCTGGGAGGGGGTGCACGGTGCTGCCTGTGTGGGCAGGGGGAGGAGTGCAGTGTCTGGTCACAGTGGCTTTCCAGCCTCCCTCCCTACCCTGGAGCTTGCTGTCCCTTCTGTGCCAGTTCCCAGCTGTTCCTGGGTATGATCTGTGTAGCTGTGGTGAAGGCTCGTAGAGGGGATTTGCTGAGTCTTAGGCCCAGGTTTAGCAAGGGGTGTACCCCCAGCAGGAGCTGGGTCGGCATCTGATCCACCTGGTTGACCCCCCCCACAGCCAGTTCATGGATTCCATGCAGCTGGACCCCGAGACAGTGGACAACCTGGACGCATACAGCCACATCCCACCCCAGCTCATGGAGAAGTGCGCAGCCCTCAGCGTGCGCCCTGACACGGTCAGGAACCTCGTCCAGTCCATGCAGGGTGAGTAGGGGCAGAGTAGGTACAGAGGGCAGCACAAGTCACCTGCTGCGGCCTCCTGCCTGGCCTGTCCCCAAGGGCACACTTGCCTGGCACACCTGCCTCAGGGGCTGCCCGTCCCACCCCAGTGCTGTCGGGCGTGTTCACGGATGTGGAGGCCTCCCTGAAGGACATTGGGACCCTGCTGGAGGAGGATGAACTGCAAGAGCAGAAGCTGCAGGAGGCCACAGGCCAGGCTGGGCCCACCGCCAAGGGGGAGCTGGCGGAGGTGAGGAAGGAGTGGACCAAGTACATGGAGGTGCACGAGAAGGCCTCCTTCACCAACAGCGAACTGCACCGTGCCATGAACCTGCACGTGGCCAACCTCCGCCTGCTCAGCGGGCCCCTGGACCAGGTCCGGGCTGCCCTGCCCACACCGGCCCTCACCCCAGGTAAGCTGCCATGCCTGCACGCACAGGGGGAGCCAGCACTTTCTGTGGCCTTACCAGTGCCCACCCCACAGAGGACAAAGCCGTGCTGCAGAACCTGAAGCGCATCTTGGCCAAGGTGCAGGAGATGCGGGACCAGCGTGTGTCCCTGGAGCAGCAGCTGCGCGAGCTGATCCAGAAAGATGACATCACTGCCTCCCTGGTGACCACTGACCACTCGGAGATGAAGGTGGGTGGAGCAGCTTGCCCTGCCCTGAGGGCCTGAGGCTCTGAGGCCCTGAGGCCCTGAGTGCCCTCTGCCACCTCCTTAGAAACTGTTTGAAGAGCAGCTGAAGAAATACGACCAGCTGCGGGTGTACCTGGAGCAGAACCTGGCCGCCCAAGACAACGTGCTCCGAGCACTCACCGAGGCCAATGTGCAGTACGCAGCTGTGCGGCGGGTGCTCAGCGAGCTGGACCAGAAGTCAGTGACCAAGCCCGCCCTGCCCTGCCCTGCCCTGCCCTGCCCTGCCCTGCCCTGCCCTGCCCCAGCCTGCCGGCCGCTGGCTTACCAGCCTCCTGCCTGCCTGCCTGCCTGCCAGGTGGAACTCCACACTGCAGACCCTGGTGGCCTCTTACGAAGCCTACGAGGACCTGATGAAGAAGTCCCAGGAGGGCAAGGACTTCTATGCAGACCTGGAGAGCAAGGTGGCCGCCCTGCTGGACCGAGCTCAGTCTGCCTGCCAGGCGCGAGAGGTCGCCCGCCAGCAGCTCCTGGACCGGTGAGTGAGGCTCTGGCTGTTGTGTAGCTCTGCTCCCGCAGGGTGGGCCATTCACGGCAGTGGCCGCCCTCCCCTCCCTATCCCCAGAGAGCTAAAGAAGAAGCCGCCCCCACGGCCCACAGCCCCGAAGCCACTGCTGCCCCGAAGGGAGGAGAGTGAGGCCACAGAGGCAGGGGACCTGCCGGAGGAGCTGCGCAGCCTGCCCCCCGACATAGCAGCCGGCTCGCGGCTGCCCGACGCCTTCCTGGGCGCCCCTACTCCGCTCCACTTCACGCCTGGCCCCTTCCCCAGCTCCACTGTCCCGGGCCCCCACTACACCCCAGGCACGCTCCCCCCAGGCCCCTACTCAGGCCCCCCCCAGTTGCTGCAGGCCAGGGCTTCGGGGCCGCTGGCCATGCCCGTGGCACCATCCCCTGTCCTCTACCCGGCCCCCGCCTACTCCCCTGAGCTTGGGCTTGTGCCTCGCTCCTCTCCACAGCATGGCGTGGTGAGCACTCCCTACGGGGCGATAGGGGCACCCCTGGCTGGTGCAGGGTTGCCCTCTGCCCCTCCCCCCCAGTTTGCAGGCCCCGAGTTGGCCGTGGCAGTTCGGCCAGCAACCACCACAGTGGACAGCATCCAGGCCCCCATTTCCAGCCACCTGGCGCTGCGGCCCAACCCCAGCCCTGCTCCCCAGCCCTGCTTCCCCTCACAGCCCGCGCCCCCGCCACAGCCCCCGCCAGCACCCTACACGTACTCACTCGGGACCAAGCAGCCTCTCGCAGCGCCCCCAGCTCAGCACCGCTTCTCCCCTGGGGTCCCCACCGGGTTCCCCCCACCACAGGGCCCCGGGATCGCCCCCCAGCCGCATCCTTCCAGGGCAGCATTTGGGCCTCTGCCCCCTCAGCAGCCTCTTCCATTCCAGCATCCAAACCTCTTCCCGCCCCAGGCTCCAGGAGTCCTTCCCTCCCAGCCCCCTTACCCCTTCACGTCCCCACCCCCGCCACCACCCAGTGTCCTTGTGCAGCCACCAGCTGCCCTGCACACCCAGCTCTACCCTGGACCCTCCCAGGAAGCCCTGCCACCCGCAGCAGGGGCTCTGCCCTTCCCCAGCCCAGGGCCTCCCCAGCCACCTCACTCGCCCCTGGCCTATGGTCCTACTCCGTCTCCCAGGCCCATGGGCACCCAGGCAGCCCAGCTCCCCATGCGTGGCCCTCCACCCACTGGCCAGCCTAGCCCCAGTGCCCACCTGGTGCCTTCACCTGCCCCGTCCCCGGGACCTGGCCCAGTGCCCTCTCGGCCCCCTGCAGCAGAGCCACCTGCATGCCCGCGCCGGGGCACGGCGGCCGCAGACCTGCTGTCCTCCAGCCCTGAGAGCCAGCATGGCGGCGCACAGCCTCCTGGGGGTGGGCAGCCCCTGCTGCAGCCGACCAAGGTGGATGCAGCCGAGGGCCGCCGCCCACAGGCCCTGCGACTCATAGAGCGGGACCCCTACGAGCATCCTGAGAGGCTAGAGCGGCTGCGGCAGGAGCTGGAGGCCTTCCGGGGCCAGCTGGGGGACGCGGGGGCGCTGGATGCGGCCTGGCGGGAGCTGCAGGAGGCACAGGAGCAGGACGCCCGAGGCCGATCCATCGCCATCGCCCGCTGCTACTCCCTGAAGAATCGGCACCAGGACGTGATGCCGTACGACAGCAACCGTGTGGTGCTGCGCTCGGGCAAGGACGACTACATCAACGCCAGCTGCATAGAGGGGCTGTCCCCGTACTGCCCACCCCTGGTGGCCACCCAGGCCCCACTGCCTGGCACAGCTGCTGACTTCTGGCTCATGGTCCATGAGCAGAAAGTGTCGGTCATCGTCATGCTGGTGTCAGAGGCCGAGATAGAGAAGGTGAGCACATGGTGAGCTGGGCGCCCCTGAGGGGCAGTGGGCGGTGGGCAGGACTGGCCTCACCATGCCCTTCTGTCCCTTAGCAAAAGGTGACCCGCTACTTCCCCACGGAGCGCGGCCAGCCCATGGTCCACGGAGCCCTGAGTGTGGCGCTGAGCAGCGTGCGCGCCACGGAGACCCACGTGGAGCGGGTGCTGAGCTTGCAGTTCCGCGACCAGAGCCTCAAGCGCTCCCTCGTGCACCTCCACTTCCCCACCTGGCCGGAGCTGTGCGTCCCGGGCCGGGGCGGGGGGGTCGGCTTGTGCCCAGGGTCAGGGCCCAGCTCTCACCACCCTGCCCTGCCCCGTCCTGCCCCTAGAGGCCTGCCCGACAGTCCCAGCAACCTGCTTCGCTTCATCCAGGAGGTGCACGCGCATTACCTGCACCAGCGGCCCCTGCACACGCCCGTCGTTGTACACTGCAGGTAGGGCCGGCAGTTGGGGTGTCCCTGTGGGCTTTGCGGCCCAGCCTCACCCCCTTCTCTCACAGCTCCGGCGTGGGCCGCACAGGCGCCTTTGCGCTGCTCTATGCAGCCGTGCAGGAGGTGGAGGCTGGCAGCGGCATTCCTGCGCTGCCACAGCTGGTGCGCCGCATGCGGCAGCAGAGGAAGCACATGCTGCAGGAGAAAGTGAGTGTGGCGAGTGGTAGCGGGCAGGGATGGCTCGGCCAGCGCCCTGCAGCCCCTGCCCTGCTGACCGGGCCTTCATTCCTGCAGCTGCACCTCAGGTTCTGCCATGAGGCGGTGGTGCGGCACGTGGAGCAGGTCCTGCAGCGCCACGGCGTGCCACCACCCTGCAAGGCCCCAGCCGGTGCCAGCACCAGCCAGAAGGTGAGGGGGCTTCCCTGGGCCTGGCGGGCTGCAGCCTCCCACCTCCAGCCTCACCACTGCTGTCTCCTCAGAGCCAGCCGCCTCAGGACTCCCAGGACCTGGTCCTCGGCGGGGACGTGCCCATCAGCTCCATCCAGGCCACCATTGCCAAGCTCAGCATCCGGCCCGCTGTGGGCATGGACTCCCCAGCCACTATGCAGTCAGGCCCCACGGAGACACCGGGCCTGGCACCCACGAGCCTCCCTGAGCCTGCACCTGCCCCATCTTCCCCACCACCCCTCTCCTCACCCCTGCCTGTGGCCCCCCAGCCAGAGGAGCAGCAGCCCGTGCCTGAAGCCCCCAGCGTGGGGCCCCCGTCGTCCTCCCTGGAGCTGCTGGCTTCACTGACCCCCGAGGCCTTCTCCCTGGACAGCTCCCTCCGCGGGAAGCAGCGCATGAGCAAGCAGAGCTTCCTGCAGGCGCACAACGGGCAGGGCCTGCGCTCGGCCCGGGCCCCCGACGACCCCCTTAGTCTCCTGGATCCGCTCTGGACCCTTAACAAGACCTGAGCGCCTCTCCCAGGCTCACACTACATTACCTCCCACGGCACGCCTCCTTCCTGCTGCCTCAGCCCCACGAGGCCCGGGCTGGCCCAGCATGGCGGCCTCGGCTCAGCCCTGTCCCTCGGTGGGACCTGGTGTTTTTCAGCTCTTTGCTATGAAATAAACTGACCAATTCTGTGGCCAGTGTCTGCCCACTGCTGCTTCCTCAGCCCGGGAGCACGGCATACACCTTACCAGTGGTGCCATCCCATTACTCTGTCTTGAGCACAGAGTGACACAAGCAGCTCCAGCCCACACACATCATTTTTTAAAAAGTTTAATTACCACAGTCCAGGGGCAGGACCGCTCAAGACGCTTGCTCCTGCCCCACCCACCCTCAGTCTAGCTTCTCCAGCACGGAGGGCACATAGACCAGGCTGAGCTCGCTGCCGAAGTTGCACACGATGGCGGCGTTGTCCAGCACCAGGATCTGGCGGGCTGGCTGGGCCTCACTGTTCTTCCCCAGATACACCGTCTGCAACAGGTCCCCATAGTTCAGGTCCCAAAAGGAGACACAGCCCTGGCCACCGGTCACCAGCAGGTTGTCAGAGATGACACCCAGGCTTGCACCACAGCCCAGATCCTGGAAGACAAGGCAGGATACTCAGGTCAGGGGTCCCAGCACAGCCTGGGACTGCGCACCCGCACCCGTGCCCTCCCGCACACCTACCTGCTGAATGGAGTAGAGCTTGATGCCCGTGCTGCGGTCCCAGATGCTGATGAGGTCATCCAGGCCGCTGCTGATGATGCAGGAGGCAGTGCAGGTGAGGGATGTCACATCCCCACGGTGCGCAAACATGTGGCTGACTCGGCTGCCTGTCAGCATGTCCCACAGGCAGATGGCCCCATCCTGTCCTCCGCTGGCCAACACCATGGTCTGGGGAAGAGGTCCGGGAAGGCTGGGCCACCCTGCTTCCTGGAAGGCCCACAGGGCCAGCCCAGGAACCGGACACCGAGAGAAGGCCCGGGCCGTGCCCCACCCTGCTCCTCACCTGGTCAACATAGACACTCGTAATGGCTCCTGAGTGGCCCTGCAGCGTGAAGAGGCAGCACGAGTCCTCCAGACGGAACACCTGGGGTGGGGCAGGCGGCTCTGGGCTTTCCTGAGGCACTGACACCCCGGGGTGCTGCCCCCACCTTCCCGACCAACTCCCACTCACCCTCAGGGTGTGGTCCTGGCTCCCGGTCACCAGGCGCCCAGCAGCGGCTCGAAGCGCTGTGATGGGTTTCTGGTGTGCACAGGGCACAGTGTGAGTCAGGCGGCAGGCTACTGCATCGCTGCCACTCTGCAGAGCAGACGGAGAGCTGCCCCGCCCCGGGGTCCCTGGGACAACAGGCCACATGAGGCAGCCTGTGAATGCTGCCAGGTGGGCAGTGCCCGATGTCCCTGCCCACACCTCTCACCTCGGAACTGCAGCGGGCTGAGGACAGAGTGCGTCTCCAGGGAGAAGAAATCCAGGGAACCATTGAGCCGAGCAGCCACCACCCTGCAAGAGAGGTGTGGGTGGCTCCCCTCAGTAGGTGGTGGGGACAACAGAAAAGTTCGTGCTAGCTTTTCTGGAGGGGTCCAGCTGAGGCAAGGAAGCACAGGATACCGGCAGCAGGACTCAGCTGCACCTGTGTTAACCCTGCTGTGACAGGGTCAGCTGTCCAGTGGGGCCCACCTTGCGGGCTGGCCACCAGCACAGTCCTGTGTCCATTGAAGCACAAGAAGCAACTGAGCATCGGGATCCCTCCTGAGGAAAACATGCAGGGCCCGTGCAAGGCTGTGTGGGAGGCCACCGTGGGCATGGAGCAGAGACACGCTGTACCAGCAGCCCACCCTGCTTCCCTTTCCACAAAAGGAAGTATGTCTGTGGCACCTACAAGTTCCTAGCTACAGGCCACCAGCTATGGCCCCAAAGACCATTGTGCTAAATAACATGAAGCCCTGGGGGAGCCATACTGCAGGGGAAGACAGACCACCATCCCTGGACACCTCACTGGCCAGAGCAGATGCTGCGCTCAGGTACCCGGGCAGCAAGGGGCCGATCCAGCCAGCACCAGATGGGAGGCAGGGCAGGTCCCAGCGATGACAATGGGGCTGCCAATGGGCAGTGCTTATGGGTGCAGTCCTTGTCCCCCAGCAAAGGCTCCTTCCAGCACTAGCTGTGGCAGTGACTAGTGATGCCAACAGCCAGCCACAGGGTTTGTGACTCAGGACAGGTGCCAGAGTCAGAGGCAGAGCCCTGGATGAGAACGCAGGTGCAGACAGCGGGGACACCCACGGTCAAGGGAGGCAGCAGGTGGAAGTGCCCATAGCCCAGGGGAGGATTTGCACAAGAAGCCGCAGGTGCCCCGTGGAGATACGGAGGCTGGGGGCTGCCACCGTGCACCCAGGGCTTGGGAGGGTGAGGCAGGGAAGTGGCACCAGCTCACCTGGCGTCCAGGAAGACCAGGGCCGTGATGCCCGAGGACGACACCTCGCTGCTGCAGCGCAGCTCACCCTCGATGGCGTCCCATACCTACAAGGAGCGCAGAGTTGTGAGCGCGTGCCCGCCGGTCCAACCCAGGGGACAGGTGGGGGGGACAAGTGGGGCCCACACCTCCAGCCGGCCGCTGCTCCGCCCCACCACGAAGAGGCCGCCCTGCAGCTCAAGGCTCCAGATGGAGCCCTCGGCGCTAGGCGCCCAGGCGGGCGGGGGGCCGTCCTTGTCCCGCGCGGGGTCCTCGGAGGGTGGCGTGGGTACGGGCGAGGGCGGGCGGCGGGCGGGCCCCTCGCTGCAGCAGGCGCGCTGCACCAGGCAGCTGAAGTCGTAGCCTGGGGCGTCGCACACTCGGCCGCAGCCCGCCCGGTGCCGGGGCTCGGGCTGCACGGGCTTGGGCTGCGCCCTGGCAAAGTCGGTGTTGATGAGGCAGCTGAGGTCGGGCTGGTCCCCGAAGAGCGTGGGCGGCGGGCCTCGGGGCCGGCGGCGGCGGGGGGGGTTGTCTCCCGGCTCCTGGGCGCCTGCCTTCAGGCCACCCTCGGGCACCCGCGCCCAGCGCTCCCCAGCCTCAGGGCCTCCGCTGTCCCTGCGCTGCCTGGGGGCGGGAAGTGGGGCGAAGTGAGAGGACAGCCAGGGGGATGGGAGAGCTAGCGGCGGGGAGTAAGAGCCAGGGCAGGGGAGGGGTCACCCGGCACAGCAAGGACACCTACCCGGGCCGCGGGATGCGCGTGAGGCAGTCCCCAGTCTGTGCGTCCCACACACGCACGTGGCCCGCCAGGCAGCTGCTCACCAGCAGCATCCCGTCACTGGCCAGGCACTCGATGTCCTGCGGGAGGCGTGCACGATGTGGGCTCGGCCCCCGTCCCCTCTTCCCGTCCCCCCTCCCCGTCCTGCCTGCCGCCCGCTCACCATGAGGTGGCCGCGCAGCACCAGCGGTACGATCTCCGTCTCGGGCGGCGCGTACCCATAGTCGTCGCACGGCAGCTCCCCGCGGCGCCGCCGCCCGCCGCCCCCCGGCTGCCCGTAGTCGCGCGGGCACAGCACGCGGTAGAGGCAGAGCAGCAGCAGCACAAGCGCGATGCCAGCCGCCAGCCCGAGCAGCGCCACCCTGCGGCCGGGGAGCCCAGCAGTGACCAGCGGGGACCGCGCCCCCGGCCCCGCCCCAACCCCCCCCACGTCCCCCAAACCCGGCTCACTTGTACAGCGTGACGTCCCGGGGCGCCTGCGCCGCACCCAGCCCCGTGGGCCCCGCCGCCTCCCAGACCCCGGGGGGCGCGGGCCCACGAGGGCCCCAGGCGCTGCGGCCGTCCTGGGGGTGCCGTCCCTCCAGCGCCTCCCGCGGGTTGAGGCGCAGCGTCACGGGGATGACAGGCAGCAGGCTGATGTACCTGCGGGCACCGCACGGCTCGGGATGGGGCGTGGCCCCCAGCCCAGCCGGCTCCGCACCCCCCCTCCCGGCCCCGCCCTCACCGCTTGGCCAGCGTGATGTTGTAGTAGCTGAAGAGCGTGGGCCAGTGGCGGAAGGACAGCTCCCGCCAGCGCTCCTCGTCCTCAGGCCCCCAGGTCACCTCTGGCACTGGGCTGTCCTGGGCGCTTTCGGCTGGGCCCGCTGGCTCGGGCTGCTCCCCAGGCAGCGTCTGGTTCTCGGGGAGCCTCGGGGCATCGGGTGGGAAGATGGCGAAGGCGGGGTCCGCGTGGCTGGCGGGCAGCACGCTGCCGGGCACGGGCAAGGAGGCCAGGGGGCCCTCGCCCAACGGGCTCTGCTCCGTCACCTGGGCAGCCAGGTAGGTGCGCAGCCCCGCGGGGTCTGTGTACACCAGGATGCCGATCCAGACCACGGTGCCGGCCTGCAGGTGCCGGGCGCTCCTCAGCCTGGGGGAGGGGCCTGCCCACGGCCCCTGTCCCCCCACCGGGGCCCCCCGCAAAGCTACAGTTTCTGCGATCCGCCCTGCCTGACCTGGGCCAGAGACCCTCACAGGGCTGCAGCCTCCCTGCGTGCTTCTGGCGCCCAGGAGCCAGAGTGGCGGCTACCTGGTCTCTGACCCGGATGCCTGTCCTGGGTCCCTCTGGGGGACTCCCCTGCCCCGACCACCCACAGGTGGGCTCCTCGCCTCAGGACCCCCAGGCTCCCGGCAGGGAGGGCAGCACCCGGCCAGACTAAGGGCGCAGCAGCCTGAGCACAGGGAGGGGGACAGGGGGGTGGCAGATACCATGATGAGGCGCTGCGCCAGGCGGGTGCGGGCCAGGAAGTAGACCACACGCAGCCTCTTGGGCAGCCGCAGGTTGCGGAAGGAGGACGGCTGCAGCGTGATGGTGTGAGGCATGGACGGCCGTGTGGCCAGCTGCCTCTCGTAGCGTGCCGGCCGCCCCAAGGGCTTGGCAGGGGGCAGGCAGGCCTCGGTGGGCAGCCGCTTGTTCAGGTCCGCCAGCTGTCGGGGGACGGGAGGCAGGGGACAGGCCTGAGTCGGCAGACCCTGCCTGCAGCCCACACCCCTGTGCCACCACCCAGGCGGGCAGCGGGGCAGGCAGGCCAGGCCTGGCCACTGTACCTCCATGCGGCGGATGTCGATGGACAGGACCGTGGTGAAGAACAGCATCTGGAGGAAAAAGTCAGACACCAGGCCCACGACTGCGAAGAGACAGAACTCCTGGAACAGAGCACAGGCCAGGTGCGGTGACCACGCGGCCTAGGGCAGGTGAGCAGCACAGGGCGAGGGCCACTGCCGTGAGCGCTGTCACCACCAGGGGGCAGCACAGACCCACCCCCCTTACCGCCTCGGCGAGTGCCCTTCCGGAAGCAGCCCTGAGCCAAGCCGGGGGCCCCCACCCCGGGCCAACTGGTTCCCAGGAGGCCCTGGCCCTGTGCAGGCGCCGCCGACCTGGCCAGAGCCCAGGCCGGGCCCACTCCGGACCGAGGAAAAGAGAAGGCAGAAGACCAGATTCTGTGCCGACACTGAAGGGGGGGGCTCTGCTCCCCAAGTCCTGGCCTGAGTCCCCTGCCCAGCACCACACATCCTGACCGACCCAGCACAGACCACAGGACCCTCTGCCCAGCCCCCATGCAGCAGCAGCACAGCGGGCCTCACCTGGATAGCGGGCACCAGGGTGAAGTAGCCGATGAGGATGATGCCCAGCTCAGTGGCCATGTTCTTCATGATGGACCAGCTCTCGCTGCTCAGGCCTGCAAGGGCGACCACAGCTGGGCTCCTCATGCCCAGCCTCTGCCCCCAGCCAGCTGGGGCCTTGGCCCTCACTGTGGCGTCTGGCTGTGTGCGCCAGGCAGCCTGGGACTTCTGCCTCGTGGCTTCAGGGCCCATATCGCGCAGGGCAAGGCCACCACAGGACACAGTGACAGTGTGAGTGGGCAGTGCCTGCCAGGCCTCCCCGGCAGGGCCCTCTCTCTCTCACTTGCCCCAGAACCCCAGTGCCCAGCTCCCGCCGTGAGGCAGGAGGAGGAAGCCTAGCCATGGTGGAGACAGCGGGCACCCCAAATGCAAAACCCTGACGTGCGCCCTCAGAGCTCTGCAGGGCGACCACAGCTCTTGGGGGCCATGTGGACAGGAGGCAGGGCTCGTCCAGGGGCTCCCCGTCTCCTCAGGGAAAGCAGCAGGTGGTAGCAGGAGGAACACCCCCCGAGTTACCTTGGGCGATCCGCAGCTTCACCTCCAGGTCCACTGGGGTCGACACCACCGACTTGGTGAGCACCAACACGTTCTCGAAGCCGATCACCACCACCAGGTACGGGAAGATCTCGCTGCAGAGAAGGCAGCGATGGTGGCACAGGGGCCTTTAAGCACAGGTCAGCAGCCTTGCCCCCTGCCAGTTCTCCCAGTGGCTTGCAGGTGGGCTTGAAGCCTTGCCCAGGGCCCGCACCCAACGCCAGGGCAGCGGCCGGCTCTCCTGCCCTCACATGGGGACAGAACGATAACTGCCTAACCCCACACACCAGTGACTGGGCACGTGGGCATCTGTGTGGAGGAGGGGAGCCAGCCTGAAGGCCCGGGGCTCTGCCAAGCAACTGCTGCTTTAGGGACCGGGACCGGGACCAGGACTGGGGAGCAAACCGGGGCTCTGCATGCAGCAGGGCAGCACTTGTCCACTGAGCTACACTGCTGCCATGTATCTGTTCTGGCATTCTGACACAGGAACTCGCTGTCACTGAGGCTGGACTGCTGATCTTCCTGCCTCAACCTCCTGAGTAGCTGTGACTGCAGGCGAGCATCACTGCGCCCTGCTGAGCAATTGCTCCTAAAGGACACTGTACCAGCTTGTGGTCCCCTGGACTCCCACGACTGGTGACAGACACTAAGGAAGATCCTGAAGCCCGGGAGAGCGAGGGCACTGAGGCAGGGGTACGGGGAGAAGCAGGTGTCCCTGAGGAAGGAGCCAGAGCTGCGGTCGCTTTTGTGTCTGGTGTGTGTCTGCCCTGTGCTCAGGCCCCTGCACCATAAGACGCCACCTGCTCTCCTCCGAGCTGCGTGATACGCCGAGGTTGGGGAGGGCAGACCCCGGGATGGCAGGCGGGACCTGACCAAAGCTGGCTGCCCAATGGGGAAGCAACCACACATGCACTCAGAGGACGGTGAGGAAACGAGCACAGCGGTGGTGTCCCTGGTCCACACACTGACTGGGGATGGCTCTCTCTGAGGGGAGGAAGGAACCACCCCTCCTGCCACTCTGCAGTGTGAGCTGGAAGGTGGCAGTGTGCACGTGGCCACGGCACCTAGGACATGGGAGGTGACCAGGACGGGAGAAGGGCTAAGGAGCATTTTATGTGTGTGCTGAGTTGCCTAGTGAGAACACAGATGCACACACACCCACAACACCCGCACAGGCACTCCGTGTGCACACAACACAATCACACAGTCCACAGTACAGACGTGCACACACGGACATACACGCACACGGAGGTTCTGATCCACCTACACCCACACAGGCCAGGTGCCTGGGGGGAGAAATGGCACAGTGAAGACGGGTCCAGAAGGAGTCCCGGGCCTGGTGGGGACCTACCCGCCATTGAGCGTGGGCGTCAGGCCGAAAAGCGTGCAGAGCCCCACGGACATGAGCAGCGAGCTGAGCACCGTGACCACGGCAGCCAGCGCCAGCCCCCACTTGGACTTGACCATGTCGATCTTGCCTGGAGGGCAGACGGGGCGTGTAAGGGCGGCGCCCAGGCGAATCAAAGGGAAGCACGGCCTTTGGGACCCTGAGCCCGAAAGGCTCTCCCAGACACCCAGGTCCCGGACGCTGTTGGGGTGGGGAGGAAGCCCTGGCCCAGGGCGACCTCTGCCGCCCGCCGCCTCCAGTGGCAGGGAGGTGGGGAAGCGCCTGCCAGTGACCTACGTGTGGAGAAGTAGATGTAGGCGAAGAGGATGATGTAGGTGGTGACCAGGGGGATGAGCTCGGCGACACCAATCTCCTCCTTGAAGTGCACGTGTACCAGGCTCTCGGCCCGGAGGCTGCAGTTGGGGCTGGGGTGCAGAAGCATGAGGCGGGCTCGCAGGCTGCCCAGGAACCTGGGGACAGAGGAACTCCCTGGAGGGTCCGTCAGGCCCCCTGCACCCCGCCCACATCACAGGGGCCCCTCCAAGGCAGCTAGGTTTCTCAGTGGCCTCTGGAGCACCGAGGAGCTGCATGGCTTGTCCTTCCTATTCTGCTGCCCCACTTGGCCGCAGGCCCGAGCGTCTTTGCTGCCCCCGCCCAGAGCATGAAGCGGCCTCCGGTGCCCTGGGAAGGGCTCTGTGTCCTGCACTCGAGAGCAGGGGAGACGTCAGGACACCAAAACCACCAGCCCTGCCTCTGTCCGTGCTGTGAGCCGGCTGTCAGGTGCTCCCCACTGCCATGCAGCAGGCAGCGCCTCCAGGGCAGCACTTCTGCAGGAGGCCTGAGAGCCACCAAGCACCCAACCAGCACAGGGAGCACTGGAGCGCGTGTTGCCCAGACCGGCCAGGAAAGCAGGCCCGCCCCTTACTTGGCGTGGTACTGCCGGAAGGCCAGGGTGATCGTGTAGGACACCATCCTCCTCTTCCTGTAAAGGCTCACCCCGCTGTGCTTCCCGGGAACACCAAACAGCAAGTCTGCAGGCACAGCGGGCACTGGTGGGACCACAGCACGGCAGGCCACCAGGACTCCCTCCCTGCGGACGGGCCAGGGGAGGCCTGGGCTGCAGAGCACCCAGCCAAGGCCGGGCCTACCCTTGAGCGTGGCGGAAGTCTGCAGCGTCTTGGGCTCGTGCTGGTGGATGGTCCCGATGATGTCGGGGTCAGCATGGAAACGCTCGCGGTCATTCTGCCAGAAGTTCCCCGGGGACAGCAGCAGGCAGCCGTGCTCCGGGAGCAGGTTCCGGAGCTTCCTCAGGCCTGGCAGCAGGTCGGTCACCTGCAGGCACACATCCTCCAGACTCCTGGTCCCTGAGCTGTGCAGACAGAGGACGAGGAAGGGCTTGGGGCTGTCACTGGGGCCGCGTGCCCACACTAAGGGGATGAGGGGCCAGCAGAGGACTGCACGCAACACAGTGTCACCCGGCTCCTGCGTGGCCTGGGTCTGAGCCTGGCATCCCGACGGCCTTGTGGTTTGAGGAAGGAATCTCAGGGTGGTCAACGTCCGGACCAGTGCCTGCTGGCCCTTCAAGGGCGTGTGGCACTTGCCACCTCAGAGGGGACACACATTGAAACTTCTAGGCAAGGGGGGAACAGTCGGGGGTCCACTTTGTTTACCGAAATCCCTGCCCTATCAGCTACCCACAACCTGGAAGGGATGGAGCTGCGACACCAGGTTGCTCCAGAGACCCACTGGTGGCTGGGGAGTAAGGCCTGCGCTGGCGCTGCAGAAGGTGTCCCCAAGCAGAGCCACCACCACCCTCACAGCTCACGACCCTGAGGCCAGAGCTGCGCATCTTGCATCTGATGAGCGGCTGGTCCTCGGCCTGCTGGTCATAGCCAGTCTGAGCCGTGAGGACAAGCCTGGGCTCTCGAGAAGCTGTCTGCAATGAGGAGGCCCCTGTGCCAGACCTGCAGGGCCCTGCTGAGCTCGAGGCTGCCCCCTCAATGCGCTTGACCCCTGCAGAGCTGACCGCTCCCTGGGCACCATGGCTGCCACGCCCCTTAGGAGGGAGCTGGTCCCTGGTACCTGTCTCGCAGCACATGGTTCCGGATCTCCTCCACCAGCTGGAAGGCCCGGGACAGAGGGGAGCGGAACACATCCACCGCCAGGAGGCTCTTGTGCCAGGGTGACACGGAGGTCTTCACGAATATCTGCTGGATGTAGGCCACTGGGCTACCCACGTACTGAAGGAAGACAGGAAAGCAGAGTGGTCAGCTTGGCGCAGTGGGCACAGCACAGCTCCACGGGCCACGAGAGCCAGGCCCCTACCCTGGGCAGTGCTGTGAGGCACCCGGCACCGGCACCTCGGGGCCCAGGCACACTGCTCTGGGCTTCCCAGTGCACAGCTCCTAGCTGCCTTCTTACCCTCACTAAAAGCCTGCAATCCCTCCTCCCATGTAGATCACAGGAATAAAACAGGACCAGGAGATGTGAAAACCAATGGTGCACACTGCAAATATCAGGCCGTGCGGGACCCTGAGGACAGATGTTGGGGGCCTGCTGCTCCTGTGATCACCCACGGGCGAGCAGAGGGCCTGTCCCCCACCTGAGCAGGGGTGCACGGCCTCCCTGGCACAGTCACGCTCTGGTGTCTGGCTGGTCCCCTCAATGGCATCTCTGCACCTCCACCAGGCCGCACACTGGGACCGAGGCTGACCACGCATGCCCTGCCCAGCCAGTGCCCCCCAGTAGGCGCCCCACAGGCTCTCTCCTCGGCACCTACCCAATCTGGCCGCTCGCTGGGCTCCCCCGGCTGGGGCTCAGGGTCAGCAGGGGGCGGGGTGTAGTCCTTCACCGGGGTGGCAAACTCCACAGGGCCGGTGCCCGGCAGGGGCAGCTTCAGCAGGGGGTAGCTGTGGGGAGGGCAAGGAGAGAGGCGATGTCCACTGGCCAGAGGTGGGGCCCACAGTGGTGCGGGAAATGCTCTCGGCCCGAGGCCACCGCAGCTACCCAACAGGTTAGAACCACCAAGCGTTAGAGCTGGGACACAGACATCACCTCCATCCGACTGTTACAGTTTATGTTAGCTACATAAAGTGTACGAGGGAGCCCAACTGCTAAGTTTCCAGACTTCACAAAGGCAGGACGCTACGAACAAAACTTAAAACTTCTCTGTCGAATCATACAAAAAAATCCAGAGGGACTAGGGTTCAGATGGTGGGGCATTGGCTCCATTCAAAGGACAGCCAGGCGCGGGGTGCATGCCTGTAATCCCAGGAGGCTGAGGCAGGAGGGTCATCACTAGTTCAAGGCCAGCTGGGCTACACAGTGAGTTCAAGGCCAGCCTGAACTGTCTCAAAATACAAAACAAAGAAAAGAGAAAAAAGAACACAAAACTTTGGCTTTGCATTGACAAGTTGGCAGAGATGTGTATTTGGTTTCAGGTCTCACTTTTTAAAAAACTTTTACAAAATTTAGCAGTAATTTTGTACCCAGTGCAGCCTTCAGACCTCAAATACACAGCGTGATGCGCTGCCACACATTCCTGTGTAAGCACCACCTGGGTCAAACTGCAGGCCTTCCGGGCACCCCTGCCCCTCCGGGTGAGCGCTCCTGGCAGCTGCACCACACGAACCTGTGGTCTCTTTGATCTCGGAGACTGGAGCCAGGGCCCTGTGCTGACCACGCACCGCTCTACCGCACTACAGCCTTAGCCCCGGGCCGGCTCCTTTTGGTGTCACAGACAGTCTTCACCCATGCGCTGCACACCCTTCGGCGCTGCACACCCTGCGGTGACCGCCTTCACGCAAACCCTCCCCTGCCAGACCCATTCATCCCCACGGCTGGGTGCTGCTGGGTGGCCAGCGTGCGCCTGCCCCCCTCTGGCAAGGACACCTGGAGGTGTCCACTTGGAGGACTCGGAATACAGCTCCTGGAGGCCACCCACACTGTCCCTGGGGTGTATTCCAAGGACAATTTCTAAGTCACACAGCGTGTACATTCAGTGTGACTGACACTGCCACAGCGTTCTGAGTGGTTGTACAGATCTATGTCCCCACCACCGCCAGGCCGCCCTGCACCTCTCGGAACACGCAGGCTCCTCCACGTGCCCCCTGCGGCGGGGGGCAGCATCTCTCTGAGGGGTTTTGTTTCTGTTTCTGTTTTCCGAGGCTGCAGATTGAGCCCCGGGCTTTAGTGGCAAGGGCTCCTCTACCCCTGAGCTGCATCCTCAGCTAAAATATGGCTTTAACTTACGTTTCCCTAAAAAAAAAAAAACAATGCTGAAGTCTCTATATGCTTCCTATTGGCCACTTGGCCACTTGGATACAGCCTCTACAAAATACCTCTTCAACTCTTGCTGAACTTTAAATTTGAAATAGTTACATTAGAACAGAATACAAACACACTACCCCATTGCCCTCGTTAAAATAAAAAGTTCACTTTTCTCTGACTTCTTCACGGTTTTATTCACAAAAACTGTTCGCATAGTAGGTATCACGTGCCGGGCACTAGGAATACTGGGTCTGCTGACAGGGAGAGATCCGTGAACAGTTAGGACACAGCGTGAGGTGTCTGCACAGTGATCACAAGAGGCACTGCCCTGGTTTTGTTTTACTTTTAGAATACATGTGTATGTTTTAAAACCTGCTATGCTTAGCCGGGCATGGTGGTGCACGCCTGTAATTCCAGCACTCAGGAGGCTGAGACAGGAGAATCATTGTGAATTCAAGACCAGCCTGGGCTACAAAGTGAGCCCAAGGCCAGCCTGAACGCACAGTGAGACTCTGCCTCAAAAAAAAAAAAAAAATCTGTTATGCTTTGAGTTTATTTATTTTTGGGTCAGGGTCTTGCTATGTAGCTCATGCTGCCCTTGAACTCACTATGTCAGCTCATGCTAGCCTCACTCTTAAAGCAACGCTCCTGCCTCAGCCTCCTGAGTGTACTCATACTTTTAGGCTATGGATGTAGAACAGAAAATTCTGTAGTAGTAACAGAAAATTCTTGTATGTTTAGCATATGCAGGAACTACTCTCTGTATTCTGCATGCCCTGGCCACATAAATACTCCCTGGAGAGTGTGTGCTGCTACTGTCTCCACATTACAGGTGAGGCACAGAGTCATTTAGTATCTGCCCAAGGTCACTGAACCAGGTTTCCAACCCAAGCAGCCAGCTCCACATTCTGTACTGTCCCTGGGGAAAACAGAGACCTTCACGCTGCGTCACAGAAGGCACTGGGCCTTGACATTTCTCTGCTGCTCTACCCTGAATCCAGGGGGCGGGATGTGAAAGGCTGAGGCAAAACTCCACACAGGGCACCCCTGTGGCGCGGGCCAGCCGTCTGCTCAGGCTGGGGCTGTGATCCAGCAGCCCAGAGGTTTTCTCCACAGCCACCATCTGCAAATATTTGAGCATCAACTCAGGCAGTCACTGTGCAAGGTCCGGGGTGAGAGACAAGGCTCTCTGCTCTCAGAATTTGCACTGGGTGAGGGGAAGGGCTGTGAGGTGCCCGGAGAGGGGAGCAAGGGACAAAGAGGAAGAAGACAAGAGTCCCAAGAAGCAAGGACTTCAGGCCAGGCCTGCGGCAGCCAGAATCCACACATCAGGCCGCAATGCCCCAGGCTGTGTACTGCACAGACCTCGGGCCCCATCCAGTCCTGTGGCCCACATGTGTCTGGCTGCCCCTCGGCCACCATCCAGTCTCCCATCCGGCCGCCTCTGGCCCAGGACCCACCTGTCCTGAGCCTCTGCCCACCCCAGCCTGTGCACCTAGTCCCCCTCGGTGCGGGGTCCTGTGGGCCCCTTGGTCAGCCGGGTCATCTCCCCTTTTTTTGGTTCAAGGAATGGGACCCAGGCCCTTCCACACTCCCAGGCCACAGAGACAGGGTCTGGAAATGCTGCTCCTCTTGGCTCCATACTTCCAGTCACGGTGAGGGGATGAGCTGGCACTGCTCCCAGGAAGATGGGGGCCCGGGCCCACTGCCCAGTACTAAACAGAGTAACTGACTCTTTACTGCCTTTTCGTGGGACGGGCAGTATTGGGAATGGAACCCGGGGCCCTCACGCCTCCCAGCTTCAGCCTTTTTTATATTCTGTGAGACAGAATCTTGCTAAGCCCAGGCCAGGCTTGAGCAGGTGATCCTCCTGCCTCAGCCTCCTGGAGTGGTGAGATTGCAGGTTTGTGTCAGCATTCCCAGCTGACTTCTCATTCTGCCTTGATTCTTGACTGCTTTGAAATTTGTTCAATTTGCTAGCCAATGCTACTTATTTATTTATTCATTCATTCATTCATTCATTCATTCATTCAGACGGGTCTTGTTAGGTAGTTCAGCCTGGCCTTGAACACACTATTTGGCCCAGACAGGCCTTGAACTCATAGTGATCCTCTTGCCTCAGCCTCCCAAGCACTGGGATTATAGGTGCGTGACCATGCTCAGCAGGTTCGTCAATGCATTTTGAAGTGACAGTTTTGTCTGTGTACCCACCATCAGTTTGGCACTCAACACACAAGCTAGCACTTGTCGGCACTGCTTGTGACCAAAACTGTCTGGCACTCGTCATGTGTGGTACACACTGTGCTTCCTGAACCAATTAACGACCAGGCTAAGGCACCACTGGAGTCTAAACCTGAGGCTTGAGTCCTCCTCCAGGTGGTTTGCACCGCTTCCCAGGGGTTTGGTGAACTGCATTTCTACTCTCATCCCTCTGGCTATTTTCTAATTTCCTTTTGACTTCTGGGACCTGTTGATTTCCTTTCCATTTATTTTCATTTATTTTTTTTTAGTTCTGTTCCCTTCACAGGATTTCAAACATTTAACACTGGACAGAGTGGCTGCTGCCAGAGGGCTGGCCTAGGCCCTCAGGGGAGCCGGCCGCAGGCTCAGGTCCTCTGCTTTCCTCCCCACCTGTCTGCTTGCTGCATCCGTTGCTCCAAGTGGAGTCTGAGCTCCTAATGTCACTGCACAGCTGCCATCTGGGGCTTTGCTGCTAGGTGTGCGTGTTCACAGCTGTCACGTCCTCTCCCAGAGAGCCCTCCCAGGGTGGCACACTCCTGCTCTACCAGGCCGCCTGGGGTGGCACACTCCCGCCCTACCGGGCCCTCCCAGGGTGGCACACTCCTGCCCTACCGGGCCCTCCCAGGGTGGCACACTCCTGCTCTACCAGGCCGCCTGGGGTGGTACGCTCCTGCCCTACCGGGCCCTCCTGGGGTGGCATGCTCCTGCCCTACTGGACCCTCCCGGGGTGGCACACTCCTGCCCTACCGGGCCCTCCCGGGGTGGCACGCTCCTGCCCTACCGGGCCCTCCCGGGGTGGTACGCTCCTGCCCTACCGGGCCCTCCCGGGGTGGCACGCTCCTACCGTACAGAACGGCTGTGTCTTCCAAGCTTCGAGACTTGAGGCCGGCGTTGTCTGGTGATGATACAGCCTCCCGCTCCCTCAGCTACCTTTCACATGAAGCAGCTTTCTGGCCCGGGACACCCCCATCCCCACCCCCCGTTTCCCCTCTGTGATCTTACAGCTGTAGTGTACACGTCTGAAGTGCAGGTGGCATAGAGATGAATCTTATGTTTAATCTGCCAATTTTTCCTTTTAGCAGCAGTTAATGTGAATATGGATAAAGGGTGTATTTCTATCACTTAGTTGTTTTCTGTATGTCACTGTTTCGGTTCCTCAATTCCTCCATTACTGCTTTTCTCTTTGGTATTTTGTGAAACATTTTCTTTCTTTCTTTCTTTCGGTAGTATGTCATTTTGACTCTCTTCACTCCTCTTCTGTAAATATTTAAATGGCTATCTTGAAAACTGCAGTTGAAGATTTAAATTTCTAGAGGGGCTCCATAGTCAGTCTGAGTAGGCGGAGGAAGGCATCAGTGAGCCGCGTTTCCAGGCCAGGGGCGCTGGGACGCTGCTGGCTCTCGGACGCCGCGTCCCTGTGCTGTCAGCACAGACTGCACACCAGCGATCACACAGGAAAAAGTCACGAACCTTTCTGTCTCGGCCTGGAACAGCCTTCAGGACTTCCTACAGTGCAGGTCCACTGGTCAGAAAGGCTCTGCCTGGGAACATCTTCGTTTCTCCCTCATTATTAAAGAGAAGTTTTGTGAAACACTCAGCTGACGTGTCTTTCCTTCAGAGCTCCGTATCACACCACGCCCCCTGGCTCCATGTTTCGTGGTTCCGGGAGGACCCGGGGACCTGTCTTGCTGAGGCTTCCCTGTGCAAAGGGAGAGGCTTCTCTTGCAGCTTTCAAAGCCCAGGCTCACTGTGTGCAAGTGCAGGGAGCCGTTTCCAGCTCCACTGCAGGGCGAAGGCAGCAGCACTCGCCTTCTACACAGGCCACCTATACCCCCACAACCTGTTTCTCAGGATTCACAAGGTCAGAAGCCTATGTGAATTACTGGAGTGCGAATGTTCCCGCAGGAAGAGAGAGGCAGCTCACCCAGGTCCACTGGGGAGGTCCTCCAGCCTTGCACTGTGACTCCAGCCCTTCCCTGGCCCGCACCCACCTCCGGGGTTTGTCTCACCCCTGCCGTGTCTCTGAGGCTGCACCCTTATGTAGGGGACGCTCCTGCCCATCCTTCTCCTGGGTGACAACTCGTTTTAAGGCCAGGCCTTCCACATTCCCCAAAGTCCCCCGAAGTGCAGCCCCTGCCTCCCCCAGAGGACCCGCCAGTTCTGCCTGCATGGTGACGATGGCCTTTGTCACTCCCTGGCTGCTGGTAGAACCAGTTCCCACGTGTTCACTCACAGCCACTGCACGCCTCCACCATCCGAGCGCCCTCCAGCGCCTTTGCTTACTTCCTCGGCATCAGCACCAGGGGTGTGCAGAGGGTGCATCCCCGCCCAAGCGCCGAGACACCCCCCTCACCCTGCAGGCCGCCTGGCCCCGAGCCTGTCTTCGAACATCACACCGAACTGCCTTGTGTCAGCTTTCTGATTTACTTGAAAACCTTAGCTATGTGCTCCTTTTTTACTGGTAAAAAACACACCCAAAAGATTGTGTAGAAAATACAACGGGTAAGGGAATAATTACTGCCCATGGCTACCAAATTCCAATCCTAAAGGAGAGCCTGGAAGGAAAGTGTCAAGTAGTCTTAAGAAGTTAAAAACACTCAATTTACCAAAGTCAGAAAAAAGACCAAGGGGTTTTAGGGAAGGAGCTGCCTGGGAATTTCTCCCACTGACTCACAGCTGCCTCCCCCAACTGGTTTCTAGATGGAGACTCCGCAGGCACAGCCTGATCTCAGCTACACAGCAGAGGACTGCAGTGTGCCCGGGACCTCCCACTGCAGCTCCCTGCGCCCAGCCACTACGGCCAAGCACTTTGACCCTGACTCCTTTCTCCCATACCCCACACCTGGTCCTGAAGCCCCACCTTCAAGATACCCAGAACCACCTGGGTCTCACTCGGACTAACCAGCAGAAGGAACCAGCCTGGCTGGACAGCCACTTCCACCTGAAATCCTGCCTTGCCCCTGACTCAGGGAAGGAAGTGAAATCTGAATTCCCGAGTGGCCTGAAGGCACACTGCCATCAGGGCCCTCCATGCTCTCTGTCCTGAGTGACCCTGGCAGGCCACATGCCTTGCTGGGGCCAGGTCTGTATAGCCCACTTCACACCCCATCGCCCGAGCCCCCCGGAGGCCACGCCAATCCTATCCTGCACTTCAGCTCAGCACCTGCCCCTCTGTGCCTGAGGACACTCCGGCTCTGCAGGGACTGATGCCACTTCGAAGGTGCCTCCACCCAGCTGCTGTGCTGTCATGTAGAACAGGCCTCGCAGGCCTCAAAGGCAACAGCCCCTGGACCGGAACTAGCCACGGCCTGTTTTCCTGGTTTTGTTTTGGTGGTGGAGACTGAGCCCAGGGCCCTGTGCCTGCTAAGGACACAGCTCACCTCAGAGCTACACCTGAGTCACAGACTGTATTTGTGCAGTCCGTGAGCTAAGAACAGGTTTCACGTTTTAAAAGGCTCACATAAAGCAAAAAACAGAAACAAAGAATATGTGACAGAGACGGCACGGCCCACAAGACTGTCCGGCCCTCTATGGAAGGGGTGCAGGGCCCAGGCCTGGTGAGTCCAGCCCTCCACTTGGGTGGGGACACTGACAGTCATCCTGCACCTTCCTGTGTCCCCGTGAGGGGATCTCACCCACTTGGGTGTCCCCACTTCCCTCCTAGAGCTCAGCACAACAGGGCATGAGCTAGCTGCCCGAGCCCAAATCCTGCCTCCAAGGGAGCCCAAACTAACACCTGGTTTTTCTCAGAACTCTGGCAGGACACCAGGCCATCTCCCCTCCCAGGTCAGGTCTCTACCACCAGCTCCCTTCTCATGGCTCTGGACCAGCCTTCCCCTCCTGGCTTGGGTGCTGTGTCTCTGTCCCCTCAGCCCAGGGGCAGGGTGGGCTGGGTGTCCGATGCATCCACCCCGCCGTCTTGGGGCGCAGCAACACTGCGGCACACCTGGCTGCCTTTCACCCGCTGCCATCCAGGCACATCTCTGTACCTCTGAGGGCACTTTCCCTCCTGCTTTCCACTGCACTGGGTCCCACAGAGCAAGCGGACACGCTGGCTCCACCCTCTTCCCCCGCCCTCACCTGTCATTGCAGATGGGAAGCTTGGGAGATTGGATGCAGCAGGGTGCATGAGAGGCCACCAGGGAGACAGCCAGAGGAGACATCTGTTCTCCCTGCTTCCCAGGGAACAGCGATGCAGGCCTAGATGCGAAGGGAAAGGCTACTCCTGGGATCTTCTTTCCTTCTGAGGACGCTGCAGGTGACAAAGAGGCTGCTGGGAGCATCAGTTTGGGAAGAGGCTCTGGCCTGGAAGTCGGCAGGTCACTGCCCTGCAGCGGTGGAGGGTGGAGTCTGGGACTCAGGGCAGAGGTCAAGGGACTTTGGAGCTGCCCTCTGCCATGCAGCCTGGCTCACCACAGCGCAGGCAGCAGGGCTTCATCACACCTAAGTGTATCGTCTACACAGTGGCCATGTGGACAGAGCAGAGAGGGAACCTACACATGATCCCAAAGGGGCCACAGTGCTGGCGGAGGACCTGCGACACGGTGAACAAGAGGAGGCAGCTGCAAAAAGACACACAAAAAAGGGGAAAGGCCAGGCCTGGTGGTGCACACCCAATCCCAGGACTCAGCTGTGAGTTTGAGGCCAGCCTGAACTGCGCAGTGATCCCTGTCTCAAAAAGACCAAAAACACAGGGGAAGCCGCCACCACAAGACAGATGTCCCGCCTCACGGATGGCACCGCTGTCCTGGGGGAAAGAGCCGTGGGGGAGGGGCAGGTTGGTTCTCATTCTCCCAGCCCCATGTGCCTCCGGCCTTTTCTCGCAGCGCACAGCCTGGGGAAGCACACGGGTGGCTCAGCCTGGGTGGGGGCACCCAGGCATTGTTCCTTCAGCCCACAGTGCCACCCACCTGCCAGGTCAGGTCCACAGCAACAGGACCCCTGCCAGGTCACACCTTAGGTCCCTGTGGCCAACGCTCTAGGAAATGTAAACAGACACCTCTTGCCATAGTGCCTATTTGCGTTTCATCAGGTTTTCCCAGAGGAAAGAGGGAGGGAGAAAACAAATGTCGCTTACTTGCCACGCTCAGTATCGAGGTCCCTTGATGTGGTGTCCTTAGCACGCAGTCCCCACAGCCCCCAGCTTCCACAAGAGCTCGAAGAAGTCACACACACACTCACACACTCTCACACACACACCCCAGCCCAGTGCTGCGGGGGGGGGGGGCGTCCTGAGTCCCATCAGCACCCTCCACTCTGCACTCCCAAGCTGTCACTAACAGCCAGGCCTCTGGCTCTACTCACTTGGGGTAGCGGGTGGCCTGCAGCGGTAGGAGTGTCACACAGCTGGGGTGCTGGTTCTGTATAGGAGTGAAGTGCTATTTTCCTTTGGGTTCTAGCTGAACAACTCTCTCATCATGGAAACAGTAAAATGTAAGCAATTAAACAGAAGCTGAATCTCTGACAAAACTACTAAAAGTTGTCTATTCACACTTTATTTCCTCTAAGCGACTTGGGCTCTGGAAAGAGGAGGAACTGCTCCCAGGATGGACGACCACAGTGAGGCCTACGTCACAGGGTCCAGGATCTCTGCTCTCCTGGCTGCACAGTCCCAGAATCCCTGGCATCTCTGACATAACCCTATGACCCTTTAACATCAGTACGAGGCCACCTGCTCGCCCAGACTTGGCTCAGGGCCCCGCCTCTCCTCTGTTCCAAGGCAGGGCGTTTGTGCCATGCCCGTGACCCAGGACATGGCTGGGGCACGGTGCTAACAAGTGGGAGAATATCACTCAGAGCAGCGGGTGCCCCTCCCCTGCTTCTGCCATGCAGGGCCACTCAATGCAGAGGCCTCTGCTCTGTAGCCTGCCTGGCTCTGTTCCTGCCACCACACTGGACACTCCTCAGGCTTCCTAAGCAGCAAGGCACCAACTCCTCAGGATGAACGGCGTCCCCAGCACCACCCCGGAGTAGGGAGGGCACAGGCTCAGACTGGCCACGAGGACCTTCGCAGGGCAGCCCTTGCTGCCTACTGGCCCCCGCAGCCAAGTCTCATCATCTTTCCGAGAACTTTCAGAGGAAAACAATCCTTCCCAGGAGTGATAGCAAATGAAAGCACCCTCCACGCTGGTGGTCAGCGAAGGCCAGTCTCCCTCCTCTCCTCCCACAAGCCCAACCCAAGCCTCAACTGCCCCACTCTCAGGACTGAAATGGACATCGGCCAGGTCAGCTGCGTTTGGGCTGTCCCAGACCCAGAGCCACAGCTCGTCATTACACATCTGCCTATCCCAGCCAGTGCCGTTCTGACGCACCCCACGTCAGGGAAGCGGCCTCCATGTTCGAGAGCCTGGCCGTCTCGGCTTTCAGAGCACAGGCCCTCGCGTCAGTACCAAGGACAGCCTATTTTGAAACAGGTCTGTGATATCAAGTTACCCAAAGATAAGACCCAGCTGCGCCTGCACAGCTGCACACATACCCTACTCCAGCTGGCACCTGGCCTGGCAAGCTCTGCTGAGCCCCAGAGCACAAATGGCAGAGAAGAAAGCCCCTCCCGCACCTGCAGCCAGGGCTGTCTGGATGGAGAGCGCTAACTAACAGCAGCTGCCTCCTCAGCTTAACCCTTCCACAGAAGGCACTAAGAGACTAGGACACAGCACTGCCATGGACTGCTGCTGCGCTTTTGGCTGAAGGTTGTGGTAGATCTGCAGAGAAATTTTCAAGGAAGACGTAGCTCAGTGCTTGCAGTGTGCAGTGTGCCCACCCTGGACCCACGAGTTGGAACTCTGCAGTGAGGCTGGACACGCCCTCCAGGTCACGCTGAGGCTTGCTCAGATCTGCAGCTGCTACCTTGGCCTAGAAGCCAGGCTGAGCAAAGAATGACCCGGGAAGAGTGGTCACTGACTCAGAGGAACCACTCTGCAAAAACGGAAAGGGCCGGGGATACAGCTCAGTGGCATAGCACCTGCCTGGCAACCATGAGGTTGGGAGTTCAATTCCCTGTACAAAAAACACAAAAAATGAAAGCTAGTCCCATAGCACTCCAAACCATCATGTATGGCCTGTCACTCTCAGTGTTTTCTCCTGTGCATCACAACTGCACAGAGTTTAAACACAATCCCAACACCCAGAACCAGAATGAGGAGAGGTGGTGACAGCCCCACAAGTGCCTCGGGGTGGCCCAGGGTCTGAGGCCCCACCTGCTGTTGAACGGAGTGCCACTGGGCCATGTGCTGACCTGAGGACTCACAGGCACTGGGTTACACACCTGAAGCACCAATTTGGCACTGGCATGGGAGCTCTCCAAACAAGGGTCACCTTTCCTGCTGCTTAACAAGGGGAGAAGCTGGGGTCGTTCACCACAGAAAGGCAACGGCTTAGGCCTGGGCTGCCCAACAGCGCAGCACTGGAAGGAAACCCGCTGGCACCCTGGGAGACACACCATGACTCCGGAAACCAGCATTCCCCCTGGAAAGGAGTAATGGGGCCAACTCTTCACACAGCAGCCAACAGCCCCCAGTACCATCTTGCATCCAGGCCCTGCTTTTACACCATCCCGAGCCAGTCTCCAGGCTCCTAAGAAAGCCCGCAAAAGGCAAACGGAACCAAGGCCACCAGGACTTCTCACTGCAGCCCCTGCCAGCACGGCGGGCCTCAAAACCAACAAGACGCCAGGCAGAGAAGCCACGCAGGCAAAGATGTGACCCAGGGTGTCTGAGGAACTGTCCAAATGGTCTTTGCCTTCTAACACCTGCTCTTCACCAGGTACTGAAAGGAAACTGTCACTGTTCCCAAGGGAAATGAGAAGGTTGTGCCTTTCCAAAATCCTGCAGTTTCTTACAAGTGTCTCTATGTTATTTGTAACAAAGCACCATGGTGCCAACCACTCTGTTGAATCACCACGCCAGGGCCAGCCTAGGCTACTTTACTTCACTGGCTAAACACCCTGGGACTTGAGTCTCCACCAAGCTGCTCCAGCAGGCCCAGGTCCCACTGCGTAACAGCACATGGAGTCCCAAGGGCTCTGCCACAGTTAGGGTCCCAAGACACCACCCACCTTGCCCAGGGCAACCCAGACACATACCAGCAGGCTAAGATGCAGAGGCCCGTGAAGAGGACGATGGGGACGGGGTAGGAGGCACAGAGCAGCCCATGGCTGTAGAAGGCCTGAGAAATCTTCTCGCGCAGTCGTTCAGTCAGGGTCATCCTCAGCCCAGGTCACGTTGCTGCCATCCCGGGAAGTGACCATGGATCAGCTTGGCAGACGCTGGGCACCAATGACAAAGAACACCATCTGCAGGAACTTGGCCAGAAGAAACAGAAGCCATTAACAAAGAGTGCTTGCTTTTGCAGAGTTAGCTGGTGCAGTGGCAGGAATATGGCCACAGAGTGGTTGCAGGATGCCCATGTGCAAGATCTGAAGGGGGCATCCTGACACACACATGTGAACACACCCCTATCCCCCGTGATCACTTCTCAAATGACCATGGGCCACATTCTGTGTCAGTCTAACCAAAGAAGCCAGAGTCTCCCATGAGGCCCTGAAATCCTCAGCTCCTGTAGAAGCCAGCAGTTTGCACAGGGCGTCTCTCTCACAGGCGGCACAGAAAGCAGGGCATGCAACAGAGATCTCCTCCTGCGGGCCTCTGGCGAGTGGGCTCTGTGGGCACCTCCCTGCCCTCATCAGTGCACAGGCTGGGCTGAGGGCAATCACAGGAAGAACCTTTGAAAGGGGAGGGCCCGAAACACATCTGTGCACCAACAGCGACCCCTGATAAAGAACAGCCAGTGGGGGGCAGTGTGCAACACCAAAATTCCCCCACGCTCAGCCCCCAGGGTAAGCCTTACCAGGTGGAATTCCCTGTGGCGCAGTATTAGGCTGCAGTTTCTGCACCTGGCCCTGCAGTTGTCCTGGGACCTTCCTGCCCCTGCCTGCCCAGCAGCTGTTCCTCTCTGAGTAACAGGAGCCCACTGCAGCTCAGGGGGACCTGCCTCCCCGTGGATTTGGTGTCAGTCAGGCCGCCCCTCCCGAACCACACCACAGTGGCCGCCCCTCCCGAACCACACCACAGTGGCTGGGCCCTGCCCCAGACTCTGACCCTGAGCAGAGGGAAGGAGGGCCTGGATGCTTGCTCAGCCTCAAGCGCTCACAGGATCCCTGGGCTGTGCTGGCTCCAGGCATTTCTCAAAACTGGCTCATCGACTTTCCTTTCCAGCCTGGAAGTCTTCCTCCAGCATTCCAAAAACCCTCTTTCCCCATGTTAGTTTCTGTTGCTTGCAATCAAAGCATCTTAAACCAACACAACCAAACAGAAAACTACAGAAGACCTAGTAGTGATCTAGAATCTCTTTCTAACTGAGCTTGCCAATCCAGTCAAGTTTAAGTTCACCTCTACTCTACGCTGCTGTGTCTCTGGTTTGTGCTACAGGGAACCTGCCCAGACATGTTTCTCAGCTTGATTACCTTCCCTGAAGAAAACCCAGGCTAAAAAATCACTCAAGACCAGAACTGAGAAGCAAAAGAAGTCAACCACGATGAATTCACAAGCCAAAGAGTAGCTCTCACTCCTTCCACCTTGCTGGAAGCACCAGCTAGAAGTGTACATGCCAGGTTCCGGCCCAGGAACCTTCTACAGAAACACGAAGAAGTCCCTGGGATCCATTCAACAGACATGGGCAACTAAGCAGCCCGTGACGGCTTCAGTCTGAGCCTCGGAGGTGCTCACAACTGCTCCACTGTCCACAGGGCTCACAGGGACCTTGACAGGCGGAAGAGGCCTCAAGCCAAGCACCAGCATACAGTGCTCAGCATGGAACTTCCTGCTCCTCCATGCGCCACCCTCCTTGCAGCTCCCCAGGAGACAATCAACAGGAGAAGCTGGGCATCTGCAGAGAGACAATGTCCGCATCCCTCTGGACAGGCAACCAGGAGCCAGGAGCCAAGTCCAGCTTCCCTGACAGGCCTCATACATCTTCCCTCAAATGCCGCCCCACACTGTGCCCTCCAGAAATCCTGATCCCCCTCCCTGGTCTCCTGCACACGTGCGTGTGCGGGCCACAAGCAGAGGGCCAGCCCAGCTCTTCACACTAAGATTGGTTCGCAGGAAGCAGAGCCATCAAGCCACTGAATCCACATTCACCCTACAGCCAACACGAACCCGACTGCTGCTGGCCTTTACTATGCCAGCCGCTGATTTTCACAGCACCTGGGAAACACACACGGACTCTGGTTCACCACAGTCCAGTCAATCTGCCCACCTACCTGAACCTAGGAAGAGGAGATGGCTATTCATCTCTGCTCCACAGCACAAATTTTAATGCAAAGTTCTCCCAAAACAAAATTTACCCAACCTGCAAGAAAAACTTGTTTTTCTTGTATTGACCCACACTTATAGGTTGCTTCAGATCGCAAGGAACAGTCTTGTCCTGGAGGCCTAACTGGACCAATTACATAAAAATCAAGCACTCCTGCCTTTGCTGTTATGGAAGACCCCAATAAAAGCAAAAACAAAGCGGCTTGGTATTAGAAATCCAAATTATAGAACTGTCCAAGCAAGGAAAAAGCACTGTGAGACCAGGACAGAACAAAAGTCCTGAGGACGCCCACACAGAGGACAAGCCCCAGTCAAGCTGCTCCGAGGCATGTGAGATAAGGAGCATGAGGGTGGGGATGAGCTGAGCCCACAGGAGGCAGATGCACCCCACCTTATCCTAAGCCAGCTCAGGGTGCCCAACTCCTTCAACTCACCCCAAATGAGAGGGAAGAAGTCCCGGGGAAATCCACACACACTCACGCACATGTGCAAGTCCCAGGAAGGAGAGACAGGAAGGAAGGGGGGAAAGGAAGGAGTGGGGGAGGGAGGGAGATCAATGAAGAAAAATAAAGGTGCTAAAAGCCTGAGGGAGAAAAGAACACCGGCGAGGGACATGAGACCAGGTGTGGCAGTGCACTCTGGGAGACTGAATCACAACTGCCAACTGCAAGTTTGAGCCCCACTTGGGCACTGTCGCAACACCCTGTCTCATAATGTAAAACAAAAAAATTTTTAAGGGCCTGGGATGCAGTTCCCTGCAAAGGTCCAGGTCCAATTCACAGTACCAAAGTGGGCAAAGGTGGCACTATGCTGACAGCAGGCTGTGTTCCAAAGATCAGTCCCTGAAAATGCCAACCGCCCCCGAGTGGGCTAGCATGCGTGTCCTGACCATGCTGTTTATTGAGTGTTTCATTCTCTGGAAGAATGCTAGAGGTGCAGTTGCTGGGCAGATGTCCTAAGCTTTCTAACAAACCGTCAGAATATCCAGCGGTGCCCATACTACTTCATGCGCCCACTGGAGGCAGCACAGGAGAGATCTGAAGTCTTTACTTTTTCAGCGGCATCTAACATGGTCACTTTAAAAACTGCTTAAACTGTACTAATTGGTATGTACTGACATTAAATGTATTAATTTACATTTCCCTTTTGGCTAGTGATGCTAATCATTTTTTCATGGGTTTAATTTGCCATTAGTATATCTTTTTCCATCATGCATGTTTCTTTCATTTCCTTTCACCATGTTCTAATTGGATTTTTAAGATTGTAAGATATTTTTAAATAAGTTAATTAAGGTGTAATTCACAAAGCATAGAAATCACCCTTTTTAGGTTTTAGTAGAAAACCATTTCTACTATCTAACTGCAGAACCTGTTATTCCCAAAAGAAATGCCATACCCCATCTCTTTCCATCTACTCCTGGCACGAATTTTCTGGTATTTGGCCATCCTACTCATTTCATATAAAGGGACTCCCTAACGTGACTTTTTGTGAATGGCTTCTTTCCCTTAGCATGAGGCTCTCCGAAGCCGTGGGTATCGGTGCATCATCCCTTTTCCTGGCTGGATAACATTTCGTTCAATGGATTTGTCACATTTTGCCCACTCATCAGTTGACAGACAATAGATGGTTCCCACCTTTCGGCTACTGTGAACAGTGTGTTATTATGGACATTCCTGTGCAAGTTTTTGGTTGAACATCCCTTCTCAATTCTTTTGAGTATACTGATTATTAAGAGTGGAACTTCACGGTCATAATGTAATTGCAATGTTCTCCAATGTTTTCTCTATTGTAGTTTTACTTAAATCTATGATCCACTTACATTAATTTTTGCATAAACTCTAAGGTGTTAAGTAGGTTCCATTTTTTTGGCCTCTAGATAACTAACTGTTCCAGCACTCTTTGTTGAAAAGGCTATCGTTCCTCCACTGAACTGCCTTAGCACCTCACTCAAAAAAGCGGTAAGCCAGGTGTGGCGGCACACCTTGTAATCCCAGCTTTCTGGGAGGCTGAGGCAGGAGGGCCACCATGAATTTTAAGCCAGCCTGGGCTACACAGTGATCTCTAGGCCACCCTGAACTACATAGTAAGACCCTATCTAAAAAACAAAACAAACAGAAATGCACTCCTTGGTATTTTCTACAGACTACTGTGTCATCTGCAAATGGGAACATGTCTTGCCTTCTATAGTTTCTTCAAGTATTTTTTCTGTAACACTCTTCCTCCTTTCCTCCTGAGCGTTGGACAGCACGAAGGACAGGCCTTCTTTTACTGCTCTGCGGGCCCCTGAAGCCGGGCCAGGCTGGCCAGGGCGGGCTGCAGCCACTGCAGAGCACAGCCAGAGTTCACACACACGTTCCGGTTCACTCTGTTGACTTCCTTCCTCTCTGCAATCTTCCTAAGTCTTTCCAGCTCCAAGGCCCTTTCCTGGTCTTTGGGACAGAAACCCAGGACTTCACTTTTCTGGCTTTGCTGAGCATCTCCAGCTACTACAGCTGCTTACAACAAGTGATGAAAGAAGAGAGAGAAGGAAGAACTTCAGGGGCAGGGGACTGAGGGTACAGAGCATCTGCTGGCATTCAGGAGGCTGCACAGAGGGGAGGAGAGGGAAGGGGAGGAAAGGAAGAGAGCGTCGGCAGAGCATGGCCGTAGAGAGCACCTGCTACCCAGAGGTGAAGCCCCTCTGTGCTCTGACGGCAGGCTCTGCCCTCACCCACTGCCAACACCACTTGCACAGAGCTGCTCGCAGCCGGGGCAGGAGAAAAGGGAGAAAGTGAGAGAGAGCATGAAGGAAGTTTTCTCCCTCACACCCAACTCCTGACCCTCTAGGATGTCTGTCTGTCTGTCCACACCCAGTGTCTCTGAACAGAAACATAAAAACAGCTGGGGGGGGGTCACAAGCACTGCAGTGAGTGCCTGGCCTGCCTGAGCCCCGGGTTCGATCTCCAAGACCCCAATGAACAAATACACACAAATACGCACTTTTGAAATATTCATGAAAAACGTACAGGAGACTGGAGAGGAGAAAGGTGATTCTGGAACTTTACAAGGTTCTCTATGTAATTCTTTTTCTTTTCTTTTTTCGGTTTAGAGACAGGGTCTCACTATGTAGCCCAGGCTGGCCTCAGTGATCCTCCTGTCTCAGCCTCCCAGGTACTGGGATTCTAGGCATGCACCACCATGCCTGGCTCTATGTGATACTTTCCACAACAAAAATATTTTAAAGATAGTTTTACTATTCTATAAATGATGGCTAGAAAAATATTTAAAGGCATAAACATGTATCACAACATTACTAAATTTTCAAGAATGTAAATTAGAGGACAATAACAGGATTTATTCTTGGGTAGAATTTTTATTTTTTTATCTGCATTTTTTCCCAAAGTAGTTTTGTTTAAAAAAAGTTTTTGAGGCAAGGTTTCACTATGCAACCTAGGCTGGCCTCAAACTCAGGGCAATCCTCCTGCATCAGCTTTCGAAGTGCTGGGATAACAGGTGTGTGCCACTAGGCCCCACTACCAGGAAGTAACTTGACACAACAGAAACAGTATGAGGTATAGTAAGAGTAACAATCGCTGCAGGGACAAGTGCCACCATTTACTAGCACCAAACTTTAAGGACTTTACACATACTACATCTCATCTCTTCTCCATAACCTAGGTCAAAACAGAACTAAGATTTAAAACAAAAACAACAACAACAACAAGAGAAAGAAAAGAGAGAAAAGGAGCAGGAAGTTCCATGCTATGCCTACATTACAGCTGAGGAGACCACCACTGACTTACTTGGGCAGGAACTAAATTAGTATCTTGCCACATGTGGTAGCACTCAGGAGGCTGAGAGTGGAGGCCGGCCTGAGCTACGCAGCGAGTTCCAGGCCAGCCCGGACTATACATTACGACCCTGTCTCAAAAAAACAAAAATTTTTTTTCTGGGTAGAATACAAGGGAAGAATTTTAAATGTTTTCTATTTCTACAGTTATGTGTTGCTTTTCCTGCACAATATTTTTTTGGTACCGGAAATCGAACTCATGACCTAGCACTTGCCAGGCAGGCGCTCATACCACTGAGCTAAATCCCTGGCCCCTGCAGAATATTATTTTAACGATCAGTAAAATCTTTCCATGGGCCACATATGAGCTCAGTGAAAACAGCAAGGATTCCTTGTACACCTCCATTCCTTCCTGGAACATGCATCTGTCAGGCCCTAGAACTGCACAAAGGTGACCAACAGCCCAGGCCCCAATCAGCAGAGAAGATAAGCTTCCACTAGCCAGAGGACTCACAAAGACACCCTACTGAGAGGGATGTGAAAAGCAAGCAAGCAAAAACAATGGTAAGTCAAGGTCAGAAAATACCACCATGTGGCACCTGCCTGTAACTCTGGCACTCAGGAGGCTGAAACAGAAAGATCTCTGTGAGTTTAAGAAGAGTCTGGGCTACAGTGAGGTCAAGGCCAGCCTGAACTAGATGGTGAGACCCTGTCATGAAAGAAAGAGAGAAAAAAGAAAAGAAAAGGAAAAAAAAAAAAGGCAGACAACAGCCAGGTGTGGTGGTACGCACCTGTAAGAGGCTGAGGCAGGAAAATTACAAGTTAAAGGCCAGCCAAAGTTCACAGTGAGCTCAAGGCCAGCCTGAACTACACTGTGAGATCTTGTCTAACAAAAATAACAGAGAGGCAGATAAAGCAAACATTAGTACCCCCAAGCTCCAGATGAAAAACAGACCTAGGGACAGGGCTAGGTCTTACCAAACCAGAACAAAATGTTTCTCTTACCTCACTATTCTTTTGCAAACAACCTTGCCAGTTTCCCTAGTTCTAAACACCACTTATTACCAGTTGGGTATCCAATTGTCTCTGCACTGCGCATGGAACACCTCGTCACCCATGACCTCACTGCAGGTACTCAGCCCTAACACCCATGTGCTGTCCTGGGGACTCCTGCACTAGCACTAGCAAGTATGCAAAGGCTGCTGCAGGCTGCCTGCCCACACAGCAGCCGTGGGCCCGGCCAGATCGGGGTGCTCCTCTCTGCAGCACCCACACCACGAGACACCCGCTCTGCTGCCGTAGCGTGGGTCCTGAGTGTGCTGAAGAGCTGGCCCCAGGGGCGCCCTGTCCTGAGAGGGTCGCTGTCCCTGGCTGTGCCCCTGAGGAGGTTCTGGGAGCCTGGCCCATCCTATCCTCCCTCCATGGCTCTGGGGTCAGCAGGTGACAAGTCTGCCCAACAACATATCCCCATCATGACCTGCGGGACTATCACGGCCCCACAGCAGTAGGGACCTGTTATGGGGTTCCAGTGCAGAGAGCCGACTACTGGCTCTCTAGGTAATGAATGCCTTTGCAGCTTCTCCTCTCGTCGTTGGTGTTGCCACACTCACTCTGCTTGTGCAAAAAGAGCCACTTCTGTAGAATTCTCGGCCCTGCCCCCAACCCTGCATATCTTGCTGTGGTGTCTAAGAAAGCTGGCCACCAACCCTTCTGAGCTTCAGCGCAGTGAGAAAACAATCACCTCTGAAGCAACGTGACTCCCACGTCACTGGACCCACTTCTCGTGCCCTGGTTCCCTTCGGAGGAACCCTGGACACAGGCTCTAGGAGCTCAGCCTTCCCTGCCCCCCAAGCCCTGTGTTCTCTCCCCACCTTGCTCCTCATCCTGCCTTCCCGAGGGCCTCCACACAGAAACCTGGGGATTGTTCACAACTCCCCACCCCTGAACGCCAGCCACTGCCCTGCCCGAGCCTCAACCTGGCCTTACCACAGACCTGCTTATTTTCTTTCGATCCGCCTGCTTCAGGTCCTTGTGGACCGCTTCTGTGGTGCCCTGGGTCAGATCCCAGGCCCACAGCCTGAGAACAAGGCCCACAGCCTGTCCCTGGCCCCAAGGACTCTGCACACTCGCCCCATCCTCCCCAGATTCACCTCACATCACCTCCCTCTGTCCCCTGCTCTCGCCCAGTGCCGTCTGTGCCAGCCTCATTTCCATCTCAAGGCCTGGCACAGACGAGCTCCCTTCTCAATTCCCTTGTCTCCTTTTAGCTTGGCACCTCATCCTTCAGGTCTCAGATGCGACGTCATGCTGACAGAAAGACCTCTCCTGAATGTAGGATGTACTCCTAAGACGCCTCTTTACTATTCCTCACGGAGCCTAAGTATCCCTCTCACAGCAAACTAGCTAGCCGTGCAGTCTAGTTCCTGGTTTATCATCTGTTCCCTCAAGACTATGATCAACCCTCCTTGTCCGTTCACGATTGTGCATCAGGGCTGGACCATCGCTGGCATGCTGGAAGCACTTAATAAAAACGAGGTGAAGAGGTAATGAGCAAATCAGTCAAAAACAAAGAGTGCAGACACCCCAATGTGTACTTCCCACCCCTCTAGCACGGTGATTTTTCAGATAGCCCCAGAGCAGCCAGCCCTAAGAGACACATCTGGGAGCTGATCAGAAGTGCAAACTACCAGGGGCGGGGGATGCAGCTCCAGGAAGAGCATTCTCCCCTCATGCACAGGGTCGTGGGTTTCATCCCCAGGCCTGCAAAACATAAGCGCAAGTTCCTGGGCTCCCTCTAGAGCAGGGAGCCCGGCTGCCTGTGTGTGCTGCCCTCCAAGCACCGAAGCCCGACCAGCTCCTGGCATGCGGGAGCCCAAGCAAAGTCACATGCCATGGTGACCCCCAGGCAGGCAGCGCAGGTGACCCTCCACGTTGCCCCCAGCACGGTTCTAACCCTGCATGCTCTGCCTCCTGGATTTCACTCCCCTGTGGCTCGTCCTCCAACACTACTGGTGGGGACAGCTTCCAAAACTAAAGACCTGCTTTTGCCAGTCACCCTTCGCACAAAGGTCTTGAACTGCTCCCTAATGCCCACACGTTTGGGGTCACACTTCTTTGTTCTGTATACAGGTACACTCAAAATGCACTAAATACCTGCATTCTGGTACAGGGTGCACCAGAATCCCAGCTCTGTGGGAGGCTAAAACAGGATTGCAAATTTGAGCTTAACCTAGGCAACTTAGTGACTTAGCAAGACCCATTCTCTAAACAAAAAGAGCTGGGGATATAGCTCAGTGAACAACAAAACAGTACTAGAAGAAACTCTTTCCTTCTTTTATTGAATGATAAAAATATCATTTACATATCATGTGTTAACCTCTAGACTAAGACTTTCGACTACACATGTCCTTTAGCCTTTATAATAAGCTTTAAAAAAGGAAATTTGAACACACTATTTCTATTATTTCAGTTCCAAACGTGAGGATGCTGAGGCCCAGAGGTGGGGGTTGCCTGTCCAGGAGCCCACACTGGGCACCAGCATCCCTGCCCCGAACCATCTGCTTCCCCCTCGGCCTTCCCCTTGACTCCCACTCCATCCTTCAATCCCTCACCTGTCTGCCCCTCCATCTTCCCTTCCTACCTTTTGGTGTTCTGAGACAGGGTCTCACATGCTGGCCTTTCATTCACTATATAGTCCAAACTGGCCTCAAATTTGCAGTGATCCTCCTGCCTCAGCCACACCTGGCTTCGTTGTTTGTTTTGCAGTGCTGGGACTGGAACCCAGGGCCTCTGTGAGCCACACCCCCAGAGCCCCACCTCTCCCTGATTCACCCAGTCCTGGGGCACAAGTGCTACTTCCTCCCACGCCTTCTCTAAACATTGCTCCGCCCACTGCATACCAGAAATGCACAAAAACTTCAACACTGCTTAGGTTAAAACATGCTACACTTACCACATCAATAGAGACCACTGGCCAGTACCTTAGGTACTGGATAGAATGCAGCCTTCATCCTTTCAAACTCTCAGGTGCTTGGTAAACACTGATGTTGACTTATATACATGCATATCTTAGTAAGAAAGAGTCTTCAATTACATAATTCCATGCTTCTCAACCACAAGCTAAAGTCAAGCCCAAGCAAAACACGCTAGAAAAATTCCCACGAAGTCGGGTCAAACAAGGATGTTCACTTAACCACCATTTACTGTTATTCTGGAAGTACTAGCTATCACAATTAGGCAAGAGAAAAAAATAGGTACACAACTGTAAAGGAAAAGATACAATTTTTTTTCAGGCGATATGATTATGTAGCTAGAAAATTCAAGGCAACTGACAACCTCTGCAGCTGAGAAAAGAATCAAGTGGGTTAGCAAAAACTAACAGGAAATCAGTCTTCAAATACATCATCAACAAGCAAGTGGGAGATCTCAGCACCGAAAAAGCAATGCAAACCGGGTGTGGCCCATACCTGTAATCCCAGCATCCTGGGAGGCTATGGCAAGAGGGGGTCATAAATTCAAACCCAGCCTAGGCAATTTAGCAACCTGGTGAGAATTTCTGTCAAAATACAAAGGCCTGGGAGGTAGCTCAGGACAAAGGCCCTAGGCTTAAGCCTCAATACCACCACCAAAAAAAAAAGGAATCTCTCAAATTCCATGGGACTCACAAACTTCAACAAAGAAAAGGGCAAGCCATGCTCCTGAGGAAGACTCAGGACACGGAAATGTCACTCTTCCTATATTAATCTAAAAAAGGAAGGCACAGCACCTGCCTGGCAAGCGTGAGGTGCTGAGTTTGAGTCTCAGTCCTAAATACATAAATAAATAACACAACAAAAACACACAGGACTTTTTTTTAAAAACAAGACCTACAGAAGCTTATTTTAAGGTACATACAGAAAAATAAAAAGTCAAGAAGGTTCTGAAATTTAATGAAATGAAGCTTTATCAAATACCAAAACATGTTACAAAGCTACAGTAATTCACTTGTAGTGTTTAGGTATAATTTGGTGGACAGGATGCTAAAAACTTCAATTTATCACAAGAGATTAACGATAAAAAACACTCTGCATTTTAAAAAAAAAGCTAGAGTAATTAGACATGGGTACCGATACATAAATACAGGGATTAACAGAACAGAAAGTACAGAAATAGACTCAAATGTATGTGATATGTGGCAAAATACATCACACACAGTAAGTGATGTAAAGATTAAACACACGGGGCAAAGACAATCTGTTCAGTAGGACACGTTCCACAAATAGGGAGTCATCTGGGAAAAAAGTGGCATCCACAGTTCATCCAAAGTAAGTTCCAAATGTATAAAAGATTTAAAGATACTGAAAAAGGAAATACAAAAATCACTCAAAGTTTTTCTTGTTACCCTTTCCTTTTTGAGCACTGGAGACTGAACCCGAGGCCTTCACACTGAGCTACGTCCCCAGCCCTTTTTTATTTTTTAGTTGAGACAAGGTCTCACGAAGTCTCGTGCTAAGCTCAGATCTGCAATCCTCACTGGGCTTTCCAGAGTGCCGGGGCTCCTGGCGCCCACCACCGTACCTGGCCCCAGTTATTACATCCTGAGTGAGAAGGTAACTGTGATTCGTGACACTGCCGAGGTGCTAGGCCCCCTCATATGTAAACAGGTTTTACAAAATCTACTTAAAAATACCAAAACCCAATAGAAAATGGGCAGAGGATCCAAACATCTTTTTAGAGAAAAGAAAATGTAAATGGTCCTTTCACCTTATTGCAACTCGAGATACAAATTTAAACTGCCCCAGAGGTAAAATGAGTGTTCTTTCTACTCTTTCAACCTTTCTGTAGGTTGAACTCAAGACTATGATACTATTGTTACAGGCAACTGAGTTAGAAATACTAACTCAGTAATTAGGCAGTGAGACAGGGCTGGGTCCTCGGAAGGAGCCAGTGCAGAAGCCCAGATGCCTGGCAACCTCGGAGGAGACAGACACCTCCAGCTGTGGGCCAGGCCTCGAGACAATAGATCAAACAAATGCACTCACATCCTAAGGACTGGTATTCTAAATAGGTCTCTATCACCCCGAGGAAGTCAAGAGTCACCATCCCAACCCCCTACAGGAAGAGTGCTGTGAAGCATGTCAGCTTTCTACGTGATTCACTTCCCTATTTGTCCCCGATTTAATCAATTTTACCTGAGTAGTTAATCTTACTGGTTCACCATAGTTCTGCCCCACTTTATACCCATCTGCCTTGAGAGTTCCCAGTTTTCCCCACTTTAAACCCATCTCACCCCATGATTTTACTCTATAAAAGTCTCTAGAAAAGATAGAGTCTTTGGCAACCCGCTCAGAACCCCTTCTGTCTCTCTCTCAAACAGAAGCTTTCTTTCTCTCAATAAATATATTCTGCTCTTAACCCCACTGTTCCTAAAATTCACTCTTCGATTTTAGAGAACACGAACTCATACCAGACATAGTATATTGGCAGTTTCATTCCCCTATATCACTATGTGTGTGTGCATGCACACGTGTGCTCACACACATGTATGTGGTGAAATGTACACAGAGAAACTGTTCTCACCCACTGAACTGTAAAGATCAAACTGTGTTACCGCGGTACTGGTGCGGGTGCAGATAAACAAGCACTGTCTCAGGCTGCTTAGGAGAAGGCTTGGATCAAACATCTGGTGACAGCTCTCTGCTCACCCAACACGGCTGTGTGATGGGCAGAGCCCTTGCCCATGGGTGGACTGGTGCCCACAAGTTACCCCCACCAGTGTCACCTTCACCAGAAATTAGAGCTCCCTATGATTCCATCAATGGAGCTCTGCCTAAATTAATCAAAATGGACAACAGAATATTACCGAGCTGTGCAGACAATAAGGAAGCCTCCTGTACTGCAGTTGTTTTTCTGTGCTGGGACAGAACCCAGGGCCTCAGGGACTGGGGATGTGGCTCAGTGGTAGAGCATTTGTCTAACACGCACAAGGTCCCGAGTTCAATCCCCAGTACCATGAAAAAATAAAAAAAAGAACCCTGGGTCTTGCGCAGGCTGGGCAAGCGCTCCACACCGAGCTACAGCCCCTGCCCAGCACTCAAGCACTGATAATGAACCATCGTGAACCAACACCCAAAGAAAAAAGAAAGGGAATATAGTGTGCTACTTTTAAGTAAGAAAAAGAGGTCTCTGTGCATGGCCTGCATATGTGCAAAACACCTGAGACACGGAACACCTGAGCCCCAGTAACGCTGGCCGCCTCGAGGGAGATCTGGTGGCCAGGGCAGGGGGAAGGGAAGCTGTCCCGTGCAGACTCGGTTGCACCTTTTTAATTCTGTGTCATGGGAGGAATTCCTGCACTAGGAGCTAAAATTCAAACTAAAGAGCACAGCTTTCCTGTGCAGTGGTGATCCAACTTCCTCTGGGCGCCTGTCGTCCTTTCCACCCTGCAAGTGCACATGTGAACTCCCTGTCCCCCTACACACTCGCTGACTGCAGGCCTCACCCAGGAAGGTCACAGCTGAATGGCTCCGGGCTTCCAGAGCACCTGGCCCCTCCTCATTCGGAGCAGGACAGAGAGCCGCGGCAGACCTCTCCGCTGCATGGAACTACAAGTCATCTCTTCGGAGCAAAGAAAGTTTTTCCAAAGTTTGTTTTCCAAACAGACCAGTGCTCAGAGCAAGAAACTGCACCCCTCTAAGCATCGACGTTAGCCAGATAAATGGGATGCAGGGCACGCGCCTGCTGTGCCAGCTAGCTGGGAGGGCGAGACGGGAGGATTGAGTGCTCCAGGCCAGCCCGGGAAGCCAGCAAGACCCAGTCTCCATAAAACTGAAGTGGCTCAGAGGTAGAGTACCTGCCTGGCATGCCCAAGACCCATCCTCAACGCCAATTAAGAAAAAAAAAAGTCAAACTGGAATAATGTTTAGGAAACCAACTCAAGGTCAGTACTAAAGAAGGGAATTTCAGTTAATGAATAAAGCTGAATTCACAGAATCTGGAGCACAACCACATTCATGAGGGTAATTATTGCCTCATTTTAGAATAACTGTTGGACAGCATGGAACACTCAGGCTGAAGGACCAGCTGATTGTATTTACTGGTTGTGGTGCTTGTTACAACCAACCACGGGCATGACACCAATCAATCCCCTTCACAGCGGAACAGCAACACATGTATTTATGGAAGATTCTCCTATGCCCCAAAAAAGATTTTCTTGTACAATGTCAGCTACCTACATTTTCACTGTACTTTCCACTACTAATCATCCAATTTTTTTTTTTATGGGAAAAAGGTAAAACAAAATTTCATGACAAGATGCTAGGAGAGTAACAATGGTCAATACCTTACATATTATCCTTAAAGTAGTTACTCAGAGTGCAAGATATGGGTATAAAAAATTGTCCACTCCCTATATGCGCAACCCTTATTTCCCTATGAACTAAGAGACACTAATTGTATAACTAACTTGCGTTTTTTTCTCTTTTCCCCTTTCCCCCATGCTGGTTCCTTTTTCTTTTTGAACAGTTTCCTCTCATTTCACAGTACCTATTGCTGGGGATACAGCTCCGTCGCACAGCGCCTGCCTGCCAAGTGCAAGGTCCTGAGTTTAACTCTCGGTACCAAAAATAAATAGATAAATAATCAATCATCTAGTTTCAACCTAGAAACAAGCTAGCAGTCCCTGGGACGGCCCTTACGGCTCTCCTTACACAGGATGAGACCCTTGGCCCAGCGAGAGGGCACCCTCAACCTCGGCCCCGGTGGGCACTGAGGGGGCAAAGCCAGGCCCAGCCTCCTGCTGCCAGCCCCACCTGCCAACACCTGAGCCTCAGCTCTTCCTGGCATTTAACAAGCAAAGGGGCAGCAGCTCCAGAATTTCAGAGCTAAAAGGGGATTAGAAATCCGGCTCACGCCCAAGAAAAATTACCTATGCTTGAATGTTGTTTGTTAGCCTTGTCAAAGCCAATGATTAAGGATAATAATGCCTTGCAAGCATTGGGTCGTGAGTTTGATCCCCAGTACCGATAAAAAAAAAAAAGATAGTAAGGATCTACTGTATTTTTGGTCTTGACTATGCCAATTTAATTAGCACAGCCTCTTATCTAAAATGCTTCCTCTTTCTGAAAAACCACTTTTTCTGGGCGTAGTGGCACACACCTCTAACTCCAGCACTTGGGAGGCTGAGGCAGGAGGATCAATGAACACTGGAGGCCAGCCTGGGCTACGAGATGAGTTCAAGGGCAGCCTAAACTGGAGACTCTGTCTGAAAAAAAAAAAAGGCATTTTAGTGTAGTTTATAAAGAATTTTTAACACTTCTTTGAAAGAAGAATAAACTTGTCTTTTGTTGTTTATTATTATTTGGGAGTGATGAAGCTAATACATACCACATGAACTTTGCAAACAGCTACATAAAGTAAGCAAGTGCAAAAGGACACTGTGATTCTACGTAAACACCTGCAATCAAATCTTGGCCTCCCCTACCCCATCTTTTATTCTTTACACCACTGAATCCCTCTGAGCCCTGCCTGTACCGCCATCCTTTTGGGGCTACTCATACTTGCTAAATTCTGTAAGGGATCATCAGGTCTCCAAAAGCTTTGTAGGGCTGGGAACATAATCACAGTGCTGTGTAGCCTAGGGAGAAAGTGTGTTCTGTATTTCATGGTAAAGCCCCAGGTCTGGACAGGCAAATTCACAGCGACAGGAAGTAGAGGCCAGGAGAGGGGACTGTTTAACAGGACAAAGTTTCTGCTTGGAATGATGAAAAAATCCTGAAAAAGGGCAGTGACGACCGCACAGCACTGCAAACGTAACTGACTGCAGTACACTGCAAGGTTAAAATAGTGACCTTAAAAAAGAAAATAGTAAGGTTTATGTTGTGTATTATTTTTCCACAACTTAAAAAAAAACCATCGAATACTTAGAAGAGTGTAATGAGGAGGAGAGGAGGATGCAGGTGAAACAAATGTCTCAACTGACTCAAGCCAGGGACACCACCTTCCTGCATGGCCTCTCCTCCGGGTCACATAACGTCCCTCAGCTCATCTCTATCTGCCCCAAGTGTGCGACAGACCTGTGTCTATCTGAATTTGCTTTGTATCTGTGTCTATCTGAATTTTACTGTCACAAAAATTAAATCCTAGCGGGATGTGGTAGTGCACACCTGTACTCCCAGCACTTGGGAGGCTGAGGCAGAAAGATCCTGTGAGTTCGAGGCCAGCCTGAACTATCCAGTGAGCCCATGTCTTAAAAAAAAAAAAAAAAAAATCCTTTAAAATACACAAACGTTTTGTTGCAATGCTAGTGACCCAATGCAGGGCCCCGTGCATGCCAGGTAAGCACTTTACCACCACACAGCCACACGGCCCCACAGACCTCATCCCCAGACCAGGCGTGCTTACGCATGCTTATAATCCCAGCATTCGGGAGGCTAAGACAGGAAGGTCGCTGAGAGCTCAAGGCCAGCCTGGGCTACAGAGTGTTCAAGGCCAGTCTGCAATATACGGCAAGACACTGTCTAAAAACAAAACAAAACAAATACCTCATCACCTTACATGATTCAGGAATGAGCACCCAGGAAAAGGAGGAGGGAGGGGACACACAGAGCTCAAAGGAAGTCAACTGTATGAAAATAAAAGGAAATGCGGGTGGGGTGGGGGGAAGAGATTCTGCTGCCAGAATATAATCACAGTAATGTGTATAACAGGGAGAAGATGAGTTACGGTAAAACCTGAGACACAGAACAGGGCAGCCATCAACAACACTGTATGGAAGCTGGAGGTGTTGTCCAGTGATGGAGAGTTTGACTAGCATGCAGGAGGCCCTGGGTTCAGTGCCCAGCACCACACACACACACACACACACACACACACACACACACACGATACAAGCCACTCTAGGTCCAATCCTCAACACTACAAAAAATTTTAAAATGCAGTGCAGAAGTTTGGTCAGTACAGAAAGTACGAACTGGAGGACCTTGTATAACCCGCTAGTGCCAAAGGCAAACAGGGAACACAGAGTTCACAGGGGCCAACTCGGACCAGGAGCTCCAGGGGACATGACCAGCCCAGGCACTGGACCCACATTCAGCTTGTCAGCCTCACAGGTTTCCCTGGAAGCTTTTCACAGACTGCAATGCAAGCTGACAGATGCTATGCAAAGTGTGCAGAGTGAAAACATCTACTTAGGGGCTGGGGATTTAGCTCAGTGGCTTAAGCACCTGCCTGGCAAGTGTGAGGTCGTGAGTTCGATCCCCAGTACCAAAAAAAAAAAGAAAAGAAAAGAAAAGAAAACATCTACTTGGGAGGCCAGAATGGCACTGCGTGCAAGTCCCGGCTTTGCCCAAGAGGAAGCACTCCAGACTGAAAATGGGTGCATGGAAACACGCCTGCATGCTCCGGGGTGATCCTTCTCCTTGCTGGGCTCTGGGGGATTTCGGGGACTCACACCAAGGTCATCCTCCCTGACATACTGCTCCCACTCAGAGGTGTGGCACCAGAGGTGTGGTGCCTAAGTCACCATCATAGGGGGGTGCCAAGTGCAAGTCACTGTCACATCGGCCTGTGAAGGAACCCACTCAGGACATGGAGAAGAGGCAGCATGGACACAGCCAATGCAGGGCGGAAAGGTGTGGAGCTTCAGCTAGGTGACAGCAGAACTATGACCATGCCAGGACCCTGAGTGACAGAACCCACAACCCAGATCTGTGGCCCAAAGTGCGAACTGGGGTGCTCAAAGAACATTGTCAGAAACATAAAAGCAAATGAGATTTAATGCTGACTCATTTTTTAGAACCAAGGGAAGTTGACAACCTAATGTGAAAGAGACCACATTATTCAGAGACAGACTAAGCAGAAGGAAGCCTGAGAAGTCTGCCAGGGTTACAGGGAATCGAAGCTTTTGTTGTTTTGGTTTTTGTGAATGTGTGTGTGCATTTGCTTATGAACTTTCTTTAAGGACTGGGGCATACTTGTGATCCCAGCGCTCTAAGAGGCTGAGGCTGGAGGATCATGAGTTCAAGCCCAGCCTGAGTAACTTCACAACTGAGCAAAACCATGTCTTAAAATAAAAAATAAAGCTTGGCATGGTAGTGCACACCTGTAATCCCAGCACTCAGAAAACTGAGGCAAGAGGATCACTGCAAATTCGTGACCAGCTTGGGCTACAAAGTAAGTTCAAGGCCAGCCTGAACTGCACAGTGAAACCCTGTCTCAAAAAGACAAATATATAAATAAATTTTAAAATTTTTCAAAAGGCTGGGAATGTAGCTCAGTGCAGCGGCCCTAGGTTCAATCACTGGTACCACACAGAAAAGAAAGAAAAGAGAAGAGAAGAGAAGAGAAGAGAAGAGAAGAGAAGAGAAGAGAAGAGAGAAGAGAAAAAAGAAAAGAAAAGAAAAGAAAAAGAAAAGACGGGTGACTTGTATTAACAAACTAGGCCAGTGGCTCAGTGACAGGAGGGGCCTTGGCAAGGGCTTGTATTCATTCAATCCCTACACCAAAAAAATACTCGACTCTCTTCAGAGCTTTAAAAATACAGGATTGAAGAAAAATGAAAATAACACTATAATTAAAAATGCAGTCTTTGATATAATACCATTCGAAAGGAGGAAGAAAACTGGCCAATTACATACTAATCAAAGCAACATGATACAGCTGGCTGCTGTTGGGATTCTACAGGAGAACACGCCACGCCCAGGCACCCACAGGCACCCACACCTCCCTGGCACAGGTGCCTCCCCGAGGGCCCTCAGTGCTGTGCCAGGCCAGGGGCAGATGGCAGCAGCCTTGGAGTTGTTTTTGAAATTCAAATTTCCAAACACTCCTCTGACCTACAGGATCAGCAACTCCAGGGACGGGGTTCACACAAGCCATCCAGCGACCGTGACTCTCGCCGAAGTTACTGCCACCAGCAGGAACGGGACAGTGAGGAACACAGGAGTAAGGGGTCCCCTCTGGTGAAACGGCTTCCCTAGTTAGCGCTGTTTCTATGCACGGTACTAAGGAACAAACTTGGGAGAGCTCCACCACTGAGCTACATCCCCTGCCCTTTTTACTCTGAGACAGGGCTCCCGGGCCAGGCTGACATCTGCGCTCCTCCTGCCTCAGGGTCCAAAGTGGAAAGTGCTGGAACTCTGTGCCCAGTGGGGAAACGTGTTTCATGCCCAAAACTCTCCGTCATTTGTATTCACTCTCTGGAACTGAAAGTAATCTATTCACCAGTGAAATGACAAACTGGAAGAGGATGATTTTTTTTGTTTTGTTTTGTTTTAATTAGGTAGAATCCTGGAATTGCTTATTTTGAGATAATGCAGAACCACTGCAGTGGAATTAAACTGAAGAAAATGAAATCTAGTTTGTCAAAATGATAAGGAATAAATGCATTTGCAAATTCAATATTCAGATGATTTGAAAATCTGACTGGAGATGTAGCTCAGGGGTTAGAACACTTGCCTAGCATTCTGGAGGCCCAGCATGGAAGAAAAGAAGAGGGAAAGGGAAGAGGGCAGGAAGAAAAGGAGATAAGGAGGGAAGGAGAGAACTGATGACAGAGAAGAGAATAAACATTCAAAAAAAATTTTTAAATACATAAAAATCAACTACATTCATCCTTTGTTTAATGACTGAGCTACACTTCTGCAATAGGTCACTAGGTGAACTGGTCCCTAAATGAAAAATCGTACATAGTCTGTGCATGATAATATTCAGGATCCAATTTGATGACTTTGCTTTTATTTGCGTAACTCGTACATGTAGTATCCTACTGTGCAGAACAACATAAAACTACAGTACAATCAGTGAAAATTACAGTACTGCATAAACAAGATGTGATACAAAAACAAGGCACTGAAGCTCTATAAACAAGATGTACAAGAACTGTGCCCCACAAAAAGACAGGCACACGTCTGAGCAGTGGGTCATCATTAAGTCCAGAAGAGTCGTTAAACAGTAAGTCATTAAGTAAGGGACATTCACACTGCAAGTGTCACACTCATGTGAGCAGATTACTTTAGTACCTCTGGCCTCCCACTCAAATGAACATGTTTAAAGTAGAAAGGCCAAGAGTGGAAGGTGAAGAGGAGGTGAGCAGAGACCCTCAGGGCTGGGATGTCATGAATATGCGCTGACTCCCCACCCCCACGGTGACAGTGATTTTCATGCACTGCAGATGCACTAATAAAAAACTTAGAAACTTCAAATGGTTAAAAAAATAATAAAGTAGAATGGTTTCAACAATTCTTCCTTCCTCCCTCCCTCCCTCCCTCGCTCGCTTGTGCGCTCTCTCTCTCTCTCTTTCTTTCTTTCTTTTCCATACCAGGGATCAAACTCACAACTGCACCAGGGATCAAACTCACAACTGCGTTCTTGCAAGGCAGGAGCTCATGCCACTGAGCTACATCCCCGGCCTGGTTTCAGTGTTAAGCGCTAGCCTCATCTGAGGGGCTCTGAAAGTCACCCCAGCTTGAGACATAAAGATCAATGCCACACTTGAGACAAAGCCCACTGAAACACAGATCCTCTTCCACCTCCCAACTACGTTTTTGTTCTCAGTCCTGGAGATCAAACCCAGGGGAGCTCTACCTCTTAAAGCTACATCCCCAGCCCCTTCTAGTGTTGTTTTTTAGACAGTTTCACTGATAACAGCTTGCTACTAGTTATTAGTATGAAATACTAGCCTGACCACGTGGGATCACACTAGGTTTCTGCTCAGGAACAACTGACTCACACCAAGCCTTGCATGTTTTATGTTTTCACACAGTGCTAAGCACAGGTGTTGTCACAGCAGAGAGCAAGGCAGGGAGTGATGGATGACACAAACGACCAGCACCGATCCAGGCCCAGGCCGCTAAACCCGACAGCCGCGGCCAGCAAATGGCCACCCACAAAGATCAGCACGTGCACCTGGGGGTCACCGCAGAACCCCTGGACACAGTCCTGCGCAAGGCTAGATGCTAAGACCGGAGCCGCCTTAAGTCTGCCACCAAGTGGGAGTACTAACTGAGCAATTCCAGTGCAGGCCAGCCCCGCCCCCTCACTGCTCACAGATGACCTTGGGTAAATCACAACCTTTCTGGCTCTGTCTTCTAGCCCTAAGTTAGGAGTCAATTTTTTACCCACCTCAGAAAAATTAACCCAGACTGAGGTAGACCAGTGGTAAACCAGTGCTTATGAAGTACACTGAACCCCCTGGAAAGGTGTCCTTTTGCTACAATGTTTATGCTTGTAGGTATGGTTTCTGACATCAAGGCTTCAAATGTGTAGAACACTTAAAAACCTCAACTATATCCATGCCTCCAAAGATGGGCATTTAGATTGTTTCCAAGATCTATTACAAATTGTGCTTCTATAAACAAGGGTGCACACACACTGCTGTAAAATCTCAACCATACTGATACCCATTTAAACAGATGCCCTCTTCTGGCCAGGTATGAGGGTGTCCACTTGGAACCCCAGCATTCATGAGGCTGAGGCAGGAGGATTGCTTCGAGTTCAAGGCCAGCCTGGATTACATAGTGAGTTCCAGTCCAGCCTGGACTACACAACAAGATCCTGTGTCCAGACACACACAAAAAAGATACCATCTTCAATTAGGTATCAGTCAACAACACCTAAAACGCATTCTCCACTGACACACGTGACCTTGGTTCTCTAATAAACATTTCAGTCCTTAAGATCACAACCTTGGACTGGGGTTTAGTTCACTGGCATAAGTGCCTGCTTGGCAAACATGAGGTCATGAGTTCAATCCCTGGCACCAAAAAAAAAAAACCCACAGCCTGAGACACCAGCACGCCAATAAGAACACTACACAACCACACTCCGCCAAACGCTGGATGAAATGCCAAAAACCACTACAAAGATAACATCATGAGAGAAATGCCTTCTATGTCTCTATCACAAATATCACAAAATCTCCAGAAAGAGTTTCATCACTCAGACCTAGCTTTCATCATAAAAGGTGGTGCAGCAAAAGTCCAGAACTAAGCCTGATGTGTAACATGCGCCTGTCATCCCAGCACCGGGAAGGCTGAGGCAGGAGAATCGCAAGTGTGAAGCCCCTCTGGACTATATAGCCAATTCAAAAATCTGAGCTACATATCCGGTCCAAAACCAGCCTAGAGTACTTAGGAGGCCCTGCATCAAAGTAAAGGAGCCCCCACGCAGGTCTCACTGCCCCTTCATCTCATCTGCACAGACTGCAGCAATGCAGCCTGGACTGGGCTCCCTCTGCGAGCCCCGGGCTGGCCTCACGCCCCTGTGTAACCCGGGGGTGATAACCCCACCTGAAGCAAACAGACGCAACCGCAGCGAGCAAAGCTGAGGTCTCGGGGACAGGTACGGACCCCCAGCGCAAGCCTGGCCCGGGCTCGCGCCCAGTGTCCTGCGCACAAACAGGCGTGCACGGCGCGCCCCGCAGCCCCACGCGGACTCCGGATCCCGAGCTCCCTGCGGCTGGCCGGGTCCGCGCGTGGCCGGGCCTGCCGGGGAACGGGGAGCTGAGAGTTGGGGGCCCGGCCCGCCCGGCTGCTGGACAGCGCCTGCCGCCCGACCGCCGCTCCCGGAACCGCCCCGGCAGCGGGAGGAGGAGGCGAGGCCGGGTCGGGCTGGGCCGCGCCGCATGGGAACGCGCGACCGTACCTGAGGCCGAGGCAGCTCCGGGCGGCAGGGAGCGGCGTGCGCGCTCCCGCCCGCGGCCCGGTGCGTGGCGCCCGCCCTCCGTCTCCGGGCGTCCGCGCTGTACCCGCCCCTTCACCCCTCACCTCCTACCTTTCCCCTTGCGCCCCGCCGCCCTCCGCACGTGCGCCCCACGGCGTGCGCATGCGCCGTCCGCCCGGCCGCGGCTCCCGGTTGTCCCCTGGCGGCCGCGGCCCGCAACACCACCTCGAGGGGCGGAGCGTGTTGGGCCCAGAAGGACCCGGGCAACACGGAACTGACTCCTGTTACAGGCGTGGGCCAAGGCGTCGGGCTCGGGGTGTGCCTTTTTGAAGAATGCATGGAAGGAAGGTCATGGGCTGGAGTAGGTGGAAGTACCACCTTGGTTTCCTACTCGAAGACTGACTATTCCTGCAGTTTCTGCAATCGTGGCCTGTTTTACCCCAGCTGCCTCCGGCGGCTGTGTCCAGCAGCAGCAGGGTGGAACCAGGAAGACTCCTGACACTGAGCCATCCAGAGAGAGCTTGGAAATCAAGAAATGGTCATAAACTCCCAGGCTTTGAGCTTTTACAGTAGGCCTACCCTTCAACCTGATCCAGGGTCTCTCTGTGCATTATGTAATCCAGGCTGGGTTTGTGCTGCTCACAGTGATCTTCCTGCCTCTGCCTCCAGAGGGTTGACATCACAGGTGTGCGCCACCACACTAGCTTCAGGGCAGTCTTGAGAATATTTTGTAGATGTAGAAAATTTCTAGAATGAGATAATGTCCTCAAGGTCACCCTGACAACTGACCATATGGCCTCAGTCTCGGACCCCAAACACCAAGTTCCAACTTATTGCCCCACTGCCCTAGGGGTTTCATCACACCATGCATCCTGCTCATGAATTTAGCATCAGAGATAAGAGCCGGCCACATGATAAAGTGGAAGGGCCTTGCACATTCCTGGGGTTCAAATTCCCATTCTGATGAAAGCGGCTTCATGTCAGTGAGAATCAACGCAGAGAACCTTGATTTGGAAGTTAAGCGCAGGATGCAACCAAGAACTCCAATTTCTGTGGCTCCTGAAACAAAATAAATCAGAGTAGGAACACATACAAAATGCCTCAATTTCAGCCAGGCAAGTGGTACATGCCTATAGTCCCAGCACTCAGGAGGCTGAAGCAGAAGGATCTCGGCCCATTTTGGCTACACATTGAGTACAAGTCCAGCCTGAACTATATGGAGGTCCTATCTCAAAAAAAGCAGAAATTCCAATAAATGATAGGCACTGTATCCAGGATACAGTCGGTAAAAAAAACAAAAACAAAAACAAAAACTTAAAAATCTCAGAGCTGCCCTGATATTCATTCAATATCTTTATTACTTATCCAGCTCCTACCCTATGTTAGAGATCAGGGATTTAATAAGTTATTTCCTCCCACTAGAGAAGTTGTCTTAATGTGAACCTGTAAACAAAATTTCACAGGCAACATAAAGATACTAGTACATGACAACCAATAATAATGACCAATTGTTTTCTTTTTTTGAAGATGGGGGGGTCTCACTATGTTGTCCAGGCTAGCCCCAAACTCTTAGCCTCAAGTGATTGTCCTGCCTCAGCCTCCCAAGTAGCTGGGACTACAGATCTGAGCCACTGGACATGGCTTAGTGACCAGTTAATGGTTGGGCTTCTGCCCATGGCAGACGTTAGCTGTATTAGCTAACATGACCCTGCAATGACCCTTAGAGGTAAGTGAGATAAAGCCCGTTTAAAGTATTTAAGAACAGAGCATTCCGAGCTTCTACAGCAGCTGCCGTTAGGACATCAGCAGATTCCTGTGACAGGGCCAGCATCTAATGCTGACCCACTCAGGACCCTTGACCTTTTGCCATAATGCTTCCATGTGGCCTGAGGGGAAGTGGGTGGTGGGAAACCAGAGCAGGAATCACAGGAGGACAGGACTCAATGTGGCCTTTCTGCTGGAAGCTAGCAGCAACAGGGTTGATGCACAAGCCACAGACTGGGCCTGCTTAAACACATCACTCCCTGACCCCAGAAGCTCTGTGAGCTCTGCTCTGGCCTGGGTCCCTGGAACCCTGAGATGTGATGTGAGTAAAGAACACGTTTGTTTCAAGCTCTAGGGTTGGGAGGGCACTGCTATGACAGCAGATTGTCACACAATCAGCTCGAAACTTCACAAGCATCATCTAAATGCTGTAACAGTCACACATTTTAAGTACTGTCTTGGTTACTTTTCTCTCATTTTTGGGACAAAATACCTGACACCCAAAATGAAGGAAGGAAAAGTTTATTTAGCTCACAGTTTGTGGAGGTTTCAGTCCACAATCAGCTGGCACCAAGGCAGGGTGGCACGGCACAGGGGCAGTATTTCAAGGCAGCAGCCAGGAAAAGCAGCAAGAGCCCTTATATTGTACTCAGGCCACCCCCACATACACACCAGGGCAGTGTAACACTCACAAAATCTCTGCCCTCCTCTTACACGGGCTGCGGATATTTACAAAGTAATGGCCCCCTGCTGAGTCTTAGTTAAATTTCTAAACTCAAGTTGACACAATGTATCAACCATAAGTATAATTAAATGACCTTTAGTAAATATACTATGCAACCATACAATCTAATTTTTTTAACAGTTAAAAAAGTTTTATTCAAGGTAGGAAAAGAAACAGGTTCTGCAGAGCAAGTTCCGGCTAAGTAAAAGCAGGAAAAGAGGCACACCCCACCGCAGGAGGGTAGGCTACGCGCATAAGCTAGCGAGTTAGCACAGCAGCACATCACCACATGGATTTAGTACGCTGCCATCACGACAGGGAAGCTCACGGAGCCATTTCCCATTCATACTCCCAGGCCCACAACCACGCTCCACTGTGTCCCCACAAATTCACCCTCGGTGGACCTCGTCTATAGGTGGAACCAGGCGACATTCGGTCTTTGTGGCTGGTGTGTTTGAGTCCACCCTGTTGGAGAAAGTGCATTCTCCTCTTGCTTTTACTAATATTTCATGTAGAAATATACTGCATTTTTATCGTCACTGTAGACATCTAATTATTTCCTTTTTTTGGTACTGGGGATTGAACTTACAACCTTGCTCTTGCCAGGCAGGCACTTATGCAGCTGAGCTAAATTCCCAGCCCCTCTACTTTTGACTATTATGAGAAACACTGCTATCAACATTCACATACAAGTGTTTATGAATGCACACTGCCTGATGGGTTTTTGTCATACTAGGGATAGAACACAGGGCCTTCACATAAAGCTGTATCTCCAGTGTTTTTTATTTTTGAGAAGTAAGTATCTCGCTATATCATTAAACCTCAATGTATCATTGAATCAGCCATCCTCCTGCCTCAGCCTCCGAGAGTGCTGGGAATACAGGCATGTGCCACCACACCCGGCTTAGATGTTTTTATTCCTCTTGGCTTGTTATCTATGAAGTGAGTAGCTGAGATGTATAATAAACCTGTGTCTAACACAGCATTTAAGAAAACTATCAAACTGTTTTTCAAAAGACTGCACCATAGCTGGGTGGGCTGGTACAGGTCTGTATCCCAGCACTCGGAGACTTGAGGCAGGAGATTCCTGCGAATTCCAGGACGGCCTGAATTACATAGCAAGACACCAAGTCTCAAAACACCAAGACAAAACAAATCGAAGTGGCAGCCATTCCTCCATTCCCATCAGCAGCGTACAGCATGAGAGATCCGGTTTCTCCACCCCCTCGCCACACCTGACAGACACTTAGTCTAACACAGCCCTCTCAGCAGGCCTGTGATGGGATCTCGTAATGGGTTTCATTGGTGTTAATGGCTAACAGTGTTTAGCCTTTTTACAGGCACACTGGCAGTGTATGTGTCTGCTTTGGTGAGATGACTATTCAAATCTTTTGGCCTTTTTAAAAAATGAGTTCTATGTCTTCTTATTAAGTTGTACAAATTCACACCATACTCTGGAAATAAGTCTTTTATTGTATATATGATTATAAATGTTTTTTCAGTAAAAGAAAATATTTCAGAAAAAGTGATTGATACAATAAAAAATTAATCATAAAGGCCAATAACAATTTAATTATCCTCAAAATTTTACTTGACCTTGACTATGCTAACAATGAAAAAAGGATTAACGATTTCCAAGTAAAAGCTGGGCAAGGTGGTGCCCACATGTAATCCTAGCACTCTGGAGGCTGAGACAGGAGAATCCCAAATTCAAGCCCAGTCTGGACAACAGAGGAACTAGGCAAGACTATGTTTCAAAGTAAATAAAAAGGCTGGAAATGTAACTCACCGCAAAGACACTGGGCTCAACCTCTAGTACCCAAAAAAAAAAAAAAAAGAAGGAACTTGAAGTGAAGCTAGCACAGGGGTACATTTCTCATTTCTGTAGTCCCAGCCACTTGTGCCACTGAGGAAGGAGGGTTATGTGAACCCAGGAGTTTAGCACCAGACAGGGATATAGTGAGATCCTACCTCAAAATCAAAGCAAAACTACCCCAAACCAGAACCCCAGCACTCAGGAGGCTGAGGCAGGAGGATCACTGTAAGTTTGCTACCAGCCCGGGCTACCTAGTGAGTTCAAGGACAGCCTGAACCACATAGTGAAACCCTGTCTCAAAAAACAAAACAAAACAAAACAAAATCTAAAATTAGGATATAAAAGTTCCTTAGCACACTGCAAAGTAATGTAATTTTTTTTCACTGTATTTATTTTTAAGACAAAACTCATTGTGGCGTAATTTACACACAGAAACAAAGCACCTGTTTCAAATCACCCACAGTGGTAATGACTGAGGTTCAAAAAGGGACCAGATGTCCACTACAGGTGCCAGGACCAGGGCTCAGAGCCTGCAGTCTTCCCGGGGAGGAAGTGGCAGTGCCCACTAAGGCCACACCCTGCCCAGCAGCACAAACCTCTCTGCTTGTCCCCAAGGCCACGTGGCTGCACCCCACACAGGCCCTGGACAGCCAGGGCTGCATACCACAGAACCGGAAGTGTGGTTCATACCCCCAGGGCCTCCACTAGCCTGCCCTGCCAGGCCTGCTTCCTCACTGCACCTGAGGAAGGAGAGGAAGAAGAAACAAGCAACCCACAGGACACCCCATAACAGGCACTCACTTTATTCCAGCCGCAGGCATTCTAGTGGCTGCCCTGGGGCCCTGAACCGGGCAACCTCCTGCCTGGCTCGCACTCCCGCTCTGGCTCCTGGAGGCAGGGGCTCAAGCGTGTGGACACAGGAGGCCGTGCCAGCCGGGCCCTCTCAGCAGGGGCAGGGGCCAGACTCCTCCCTGCTTCCTGAGCAGGGCCAAGGCACAAAGCACACAAACCACCGCGCTACAGTTTGCTGGTCACCACGGAGCCACAGTCCAGCCTGCAATGCTTCTGCCCGGGCACGAAGCTCATTCCTGCTTGGCCCTGTATTGTCCGTGTCCACTAAGAGTCCAATGCAGCCTCAGTGGCCCCCAAATCTGGTCACAGAACAGCAGGAGACAAGCCTTTTGCAAAGAAGGACACAGTCTTGTCCTGTATCTTGTATTGGTAGGTGAGGCTTCGATCCCGCTGGGCTGCAGGCCTCGACAGCCTCCTCCAGAGGACCCTGAGCTGCAGAGACAGACAGAATGAAAGGGGGGCAGCACTCAGGTGGCCCACAGTGAACCCCACCATGCCTCACTGTGACCTTCAACTGAGCCCACTAATGGGGCCAACTTGTACAATAAGCAGTGAAGTAAAAATAAAGGCCCTCCCTTCCACTGCCCTGGCCATCTTTCCTTATTACAGAAAACATGAGAGAAAAAAAAAGAAATAAAATGAAATCCAAAGTCCCTTAAGAGGGCCGGGGAAGTAGCTTAGTGGCACAGCTCCTGCCTGTCAAGTGTAAGGTTGTGCGTTCAATCACCAGTACCAAAACAAGAAAAAAAAAAAAAAAAAAAAGAAATGTTTCAAGACAAAGAAGTGGCTGTTTTGGAGAGTGGTTAATGACTTTATCAAGTGCAAACTGCAATTGGAATCCAGGTCTGGCCAGCTTATTACAACTCCATGCTGCAGCCTTATAGAACGAACACGAATAGTGTTATTGTATAATGTAAAGCTGATTTAAAGAAAAAACAAAAAACAGTAAGCATTTGCATGTGCTCAGTAGAAGCAAGCAGGGCAACACTGACAGCAGATGAAAAACGTCCCCCAGAGACAAACAGTGACAGTATTTGTATGTATTTCCTTTTGTCTTTTTTCTATGCAGTTTTAGACTTGTTGGCTAGACCAACACATCGCACTTCACACGTACAGCACGGAGGCTCACGGGGCCGGACGTGGATGATTCTGTGGAGGGAAGGCCTGGCGACAGAGACAATAGAGCCCTTGACTGGCCTGCAGGACCTTCGCCCCGCCCTGGACCACAGACACCCACACGGGGTTTCTGGGCCTGCTCCTTGGCTTCCTCTGCTGGATTTGCCTTCCACCAACTGGGCCACAGCTCCAACCACCGGCTCAAGAGAGGTCAGCGTGGGGTTAACTCCTCACAGGAGGTGGGGGGGGCCGGCAGGGGGTGGAGCGCAGCCTCCCCAAGTTCTTTCTGTCCAAGGAACAGTGGCGACCAGAATGCACCGACTCTGCTGTGCTGCAGAGGGCTGCTCTGTCCCCGGAGGGGCTCTCTACCTCGGTCACAGTGGTGCCACCAAGGGGATTCGCCAGGTCTTGGCTGGTGCTCGCATGGCCCGAGGCCCCCGACACCTGAGGGAGCAGCCGCGCCCCACATACCTGCCCGTGCACGTCCCTGCAGAAGCCGGTGGCCAGGCCCTCGGCCCGCAGGATCAGGTGGCTCTGATGGCTGAGGCCGCTCAGCAGGAGGTTGTTCTCCTCGTCCTCACTGTCTCCTCTGTCATGCACAAGGGCCACCACGTTTCCCTGCAGTGACACAGGAGAGGGAGCCCCGGGCTCTCAGTGCCGCCCCCACCCCCACCCCACACACCCTCTCAGGCCGCCCTCCCCGAAGGGCTCCAGGACGCTGATCCCAGTTACCCACAGGCGATTGGCACCAGCAAGTCCAACCTGCACTCCCAGGGGCTGGGGACACAGCTCAGCGGTGCCACGCCTGCCTGGCGAGCACAAGGTCCTGAGTTTGAGTTCCAGTACCCAAAGGAAAACAAAAAAACCCCACTGACTCCCAACCTACACTCCTAGCTCAGTTCATGTAAAACCACGTTCACCCTAGGTTTGTTCCCCAGTAGCAACCCCCGTCCCTACCAAAAAGCCACATCAGATGATTTCAAAGCAAACGCAAGGAGCCTGACAGTGTGAGGCCTCAGGTTCAATCCCCAGTACCACCAAAAAAAAAAAAAAAAGTCAAAGAACTCAGGGATGATAATGTGCTCCAGGACGTGCAATGCCACCTGACCAGCCTTGCTGAACACAGGGCCAGTCGCTCCTTCAGCTTTAAGGGCTTCATTTTATTTATTTATTTTTTTTGAGACAGGGTCTTGGTACTCGGTTCAGGCTGGCCTTAAGCTCACTTTGTAGCCCAGGCTGGTCTTAAACTTGCAACAGTCCTCCTGCCTCAGCCTCCCAAGGGCTGGAGGGCTTAATTTTTAGCGACAGGAGTATGGGAGTGCAGAGTGGATGGGCCAGAGGATTTCTGTGCCACCCAGAGGAAGGCCAAAGCCCAGGTACATAAACAAGAGACCACTGCAGGTGAGCCAACCAGCCTGGACCTGCTGGGGCTCTCAGAGGTCACAGGTCCCCGTGGTACCTTCAGCTCCGTGCACACAGTGGCCCTGCAGTAGTGGATGAAGTCCAGCACCGCCATGGCCCCCACGCCCAGGCTCAGCAGCACGCTGAGGTCGTCCACCAGCAGCACGGGGTGCCTCCACGTCTCCTCCCTGCCGTCCTCAGGCTTCAGGGCCTCCTGCACAAACTCAAACAGCGGCTGCAGGTTCCCTGCACTGGCCTCCCTGGGGACACAGCACAAAAGTCACCAGAATTCACTCTCTCTGCTACTGTTTACCTGTGACCAAAGAACAATACGACAGCTCTCAGCAGACAGACACACACACACACACACACACACACACACACACACGTAGATAGGGTTACTCCACACTGAGTGCTCCCTGAGGACCACGAGACACAAAACACTGTGCTAGAAACTAGGGGAACGCAGAAAGGAACAGCCCAGGGGCCCTTAAGAGACACCATACAGCTGGGTGTGGTGGCACACACTTATAATCCCAGCACTCGGGTGGCTGAGGCAGGAGGAGCACTGTGAGTTTGGGCCCAACTTGGGCTGTATAATGAGCTCAAGGCCAGTGTGAACTGCATAGGGAGACCCTGTCTCAAAAAAACAAAAACCACCATACACGTGGCGCACTCCTGTGATCCTAGGTAAGGCTGAGGCAGGAGGCTGGCAAGTTCAAGGCCAGCCTGGGCTACATTGCAAGACCCTATCTCAAAACAAAAAAAAGGAAAGAAAAAAGAGAAGACTCCACATGGCCTCTCAATCCAAAAGCTATGGCACGTGGCAGATTAAACAAGAAATCCTCCCCAGGAGCCACGTGCCGCTGAAGAGAGTTAAGTGGCAGCCTAGGTGGCACTGAGGGGCAACGGTCTCAGTGCTGCGCGGGTGGGACCTGCGGACCTGTGCTGGCCGCCCCACCTGTCTCCCCTAATGAACACCCCAGCACTCATTTCCCAGCTGGAGGAGGAGGCACAGAGCACAGGGCCCACGCCAACCACCCTACTGCCCCGAGTGCCAGCGCAGAGCCCCCAGTCCCGGGTCCCCTCACTAATGAGGACTCCACACACCTCAGCATCAGGGGTAATGAGCCCTGCATTCAGAGGAAGAAGGGGCGTGTGTTGGAGAGGTCACACACAGGGCTGGAAGAACAGCAGCCAAGTTTGGGGCTGATGCTCTGAACGGAATGCAAGCTGGAGGGCCAATCTCAGCCCTTTAAGGAAAGACCAATAATGAATACCCCAGGCTGGGAGTCACAGCCTTTAGCTGCCTCAATTGCTCACTGTTGCTGAAAAGCAAAACAGCCAGGGATGATATGCAAACAAGTGAGGATGGCTGTGCTCCACTCAAATCATTTACCACACAGGCTGCAGCCCACGGCTCAGCCGCTTAGAGGGGTGTGCCAGGGCTCCGAGTCAGTGTATTCTGTCCACACTGCCAGCAAATGAGCTTCCTACAGCTTTGGAGACCACCGCACACCCTCGCCCCACAATGGGGAGCCCCGAAGCCAGTTCTGCCTTCCCACACGACAACGAGGAGTCGCACAGCACCAGCACCTGCCTGCCAGGTGCGCACGTCTGACCTGAGAAACTGCAGGGGGTGCGGCTCCGCTGGGGGCTGGAAGAAGATGTCCACCGAGGTCTTGAGAGCCTCGAGGAACACGAGCTGCCCACGCTCCCGTGCCGCAGCCAGGCTGACTCCCTGAATGTGACAGAGGAGAGGAAGTTGCTACGACTCATGGAGGACCTGCCAGAGGGGCATGATGGGAGCTCCCGAGAGGTACAAGCTACACCCCACACACTCAATGGACTGTCCACCCTCGACCCTCAAGGGTGCCTCACCCCACCCACAATCCCCATTCCGTTTCCTTGTTGTATTTTAAAAGTAACATTTTCTTCTCTTTATGTATGTACTTCCATGATTATCCAATACTAGGTATGATTGGATAAGTAACTCTCCAACATGTTAGGTATTAGTGGGGAATCATTTGTACGGCGCTGGAGAACTTACTTGTATGACTCAACTGCAGTTCTGAAGTCTGAAAGCTGCGGTCCATGAACTCTGCTTTTCTAAAACCTCAGAACCACCCTGAACGCACATACTATGAATCAGGATGAAGCTGCCCGGGCATTTTCCAGACTCTGACCCACTGCTGCATTACTTATTACTGATTCTTTGTTTTTCTTTTTCTTTTGAAACAGGGTCTCGCTATGTGTTCCCGACCGGCCCCTCTGCTCCTGTGCAGCCCGGCCTACTTAGGCAAGTGCAGTATCGCGCCACAAGCAGGAGCCCCGCGCGTGTGCTTCACAGGCCACCACTGCGTGTGCTGTCTGGTGTGCAGATGACCCAAAGGTGAAAGAAAAAGAGGCCAATCTGCCAGGTGAGTGCACAGAGCTTTGCCACCGAGAAACACATAGGTTTTGTGTCATGTGCATGTGTCAGACATGTGGCATGCAACTCATGTTCCCGGACTCCACAGGAAGGTCTTCCTTCTTTGCAAAGTGCAGGAAGGCATGTATCCTTCTCTCCCCGCCAGCCAGTAACAGTTCAAGCAGCATATTAAAGATCACTGCTGCGCCTGGGAGTGGAACACAGTGGTCAAACACTTGCCGAGCATGTGCCAGGTCCTGTGTTGAATCCACAGCTCTGGGGACAAAATCACTCCTGATGGGTGACCCGGTTCTCTCCCTAAAGCTGGCACATCCACTCCCCAAATCCCCAAACGTCTGTGCTTGAGCTCCCATTCCGGGCAGTTAAGTGTAGGTTACTGGTCATAGGTCATGTCCCTGGACAGGTGAGCAGGTTTGCTGCTGGTCTCTAGCAAGAGGCTAAGCTGTGACCTCCAACCCAGCAGACCATTATGAAGGCGCACACTGATGAGAAGACGGCCTTAAGTGGCCCAGAATCAGTAGAGAAGGGTTTGAGTCATTGATGTCCACAAATGGCAGATCTGGTTCTGTACCCTCAGTTAATAAACCATGCTGAGATGCTGCCTTCACCCTGCAGGTGACAGTGGGGTCCCAAGACTTCCTTAGTGTTTCCTTCACCAAGTCCTCTACAGCCCAAACAGGAAAGGCACACGCTCTCAGACGGGAACCTCAGCGCAGAGGTCTGAAATACTTACAAGCTTCTGTCCCACGATGCTGTAGTGACTGAAGGACTGGACAAGTGCCACAAAGCAGACTTTACAGTTAGCTAGAAAGCAAAGTAAGCTGATGGTGAATATATCCTCTGCTTACAGTCAGCTGCGGGAGCACTTCGCGACTCCACGAACAAAGGCACTGAGGTGGATTGGACACTCAGGGGCCCTGTGGGCTGACAAATTTGCTTCCAAGACACACTTTTTCTCAAATTTAAATTATGCCACCAGCCATAGTGGTGGACGCCTGAGATCCCAGCACTCTGGAGGCTGGAGGCTGGGTCTCAAACCCAGCCTGGGCAACTTAGCAACTTAGAGCCTATCTTAAAATAAAAAATAGAAAAGGCTCACCCCAGAAAGAATGGCTATTATGAAGAAATCAACCACTAACAAATGATCCACTGTTGGTGGGAGTGTACACTGGTACAACCACTGTGGAAATCAGTGTGGGGATTCCTCAAAAATCTAGGACTAGCATTCCCATTCAACTCGGCTATTCCCCTTCTGGGTATCTTCCCCAAAGAATTAAAAACATCATACCACAGCAATATATATGCACTTATGTTTATAGCAGCACAATTTGTAACAGCTAGATCTTGGGAACAATCTAAATGTCCATGACTGAGGAATGGGTAAAAAAAGATGTGGTATTTTTCTACAATGGAGTCCTCAGTCATAAAAAAGGATAAACTGGAGACTCTAATGGATGCAACGTGAGACCATACTCATAAGTGAAATAAATCAGACACACGTGTGAACATCGTATTGTCTCACTAGTGTGAGAAGCTGAAAGAAACAACGTATGTATATATGTGTGTGTGTGTGTGTGTGTGTATATATATATAAAATAGTTACACTATTGATTTCTCTGAGTTCACTGAAGAGAAAGATTTGTGCTGGTATTACTTGGATTGAAGGCAGATGTCTTGTCCTCTGGGTGAATGATCTGGGGATGACAATGCACAATGTATGTACCATTGTTGCCCCAATTGACATGTTTTGAAATTTTATTTTTTTCTTTTTTATTCTCTTTGAAATAAAATAGATTTTTTAAAAAGCGGGGAGGGGCTGAGGGTTTAGCTCAGTGCAAAGGCCCTGGGCTCAGGTCCCAATACCAAAACAAAACAACCAAAACTTTTGCCTTATATTGTTGATTCTGAGATGTACTTCTGATGGATTAATAGATACTTAATTCTGTTCTATTGTGAAGTGTGTCTTTTTTTTTTTAATTAGTGTTCCCATTTACTGCTGGTATACAAGAATACTATTCACCTCTTAAATAGTTTTACAGGGCCGGGGCATGGTGACGCACACCTGTAATCTCAGCACGTTGGAAGGTAAGGCTGGAGGATTGCCACAAGTTTGAGGCCACCCTGGACTACATAGTGAGTTTAAGACCACCCTGAACTAAACAGCAAGATGCTGTCTCAAAAAAAAAAAAAAATTTTTTTATATCCCACAGAAAACAAAGACAGCACAAAGAAACTCCAGTTACCCAGCCAAATCTCATTAGTTCTAATAATTTATCTTCAGATTCTCTTGCTTTTTCTATGCTGATAACATTACATGAACATTACTTTCAAAGCTGTAAGATTAAACTGGATGGGGTGGCTCAGGCCTTTAATCTCAGCAACCAGGAGGCTGAGGCAGGAGGATCACAAGTTCTCTGCCATTACCACTTCCATGCTATGTGACCTTAACCAAGTGCCTAATTTCTCTGGGCTTCAGGTTTGTTTTATCACTTATGAAATATGTACTGCCACACCTTGAGGGTCCTGTGCCCCACTGCTGTCATTTCCTGGCACTCCAACTCTCCATTCCTGCTGGCCCAGCAAGACTGTCTCAAAACTAAAAAATAAAACTAAACAAGGAAATAAATAAAAGCTGTAAATTACTGCAACCATGAGCACAATGGCTTGCCTCATACCCTGGCCTGGCACAGGACATACTCCAGGAGAACCCACTGATAAATCAGTGTCTTTTGTTTTTTTTTTTTTTTTTTAAATCTTTTTGAGACAGGGTCTTGATATGCAGTTCAGGCTGGCCTTGAGCTCTTTTTGTAACCCAGGCTGGTCTCGAACTTGGTTTTGTCTCCTGAGTGCTGGGATTACAGGTGTGCACCACCACGACAGGTCAAGTCGCTTTTGACTCTTCTCCTAGCCTCTTTCCAGATGTAAACTGCAGTAGCCATACTCTTCGGGAAGCATCCACTAGCAGGGCAAAATGTCAAAGCGTTACGTGTCCAGAGACTTCAAGATAAGCAAGGACTAAGGAGCCACAAAACAAGGAAGCCAGATGAGGACCTCTGAGAGGTAATTAGCACCTGGACATCAGGGACAGAGGGGCAAGGCGGGAAGTGGGCATGGCGAGCACATGTCACCCTGCAGGGTTGGGAGAGAACAAGATGCAGCCAGTGCTCTGTTACCTAGTCAAACAGCTCTTGGCTACCCCAACTCCATTTAGTAAATGTCATCTCCTGCTGCCTGAAATAGGCTGTGCTAATTTTCCTTTTCTTGCATTGGGTTTCTTTTTCTGCAACATCAGTAAGTTCCGTACCTTTGAGGTAGAAAGACAGAAAGTGGTGCACGAGGAAACTGCCATCTGTCTTGGCATCACAGAGGAGAGTCAGTTTCCCCTAAAAGAAAAACACGGAAGTGAATTTGACTCCCGAAAGAGATCAACCCAGTTTTAAACTCTAGTCAACTGTGTCCACTCCTAAATTTCTACATCTAGGGTGTACTTTGTATTAATGTTGTATATTCTAAACTTACCCAAAAATGAAGAAAAAAAACCAAAATTACTTCTAAGAAACAATGATGAAAGTTACCACTGTTGTAGCTTATGACGTATAAGCTTACTGCAGCCTATATTTTCTCAAGGCAAAACAGAATAAAACTACTTCTCTTCCCCCTCATCACCTTAGTAACTCAGGAGCCAGTCCCTGGGAGGAAGAGATTCTGAAGCAAAAATGCTTTTACCATCTGGCTCCAGTGAAAATCACAGACTGCCAGGACTGCAAGGGACTTTCAGGAAGATTTTCTGCCCTAACTTCCTCTCTGATTCTCACGCCAGTTCTGCCCTGTATCCTGGTGGCTGGGTCTCCGGGCGCTGGAAGAAGTTGTAACAGACATCTCTGATAACATACCTCTCCCAATGACTGTTTATCATACACACCACTTCCATGCTGTGTGACCTTAGGCAAGTGCTTAACTTCTCTGGGCTTCTATTGTTTCTCTTTTCTCACTCCTAAAGTAGGAAAGATCAAGTGGGACAAGGTAGTGTACCCTGGGAGGCTGAGGCTGACAGATCACAAGTTCCAGCTTGGTTTGGGCAATTTATTGACTTGACAAGTCCCTGACTCAAAAAATTTAAGAAGGGGTACGGACATAGCTCTGCATAAAGGTCCTAGGTTCAATCTGCAGTACCAAAAATAAAAGACTGGCTCACACTGGCATGCTTTGAGCCTGCTGTAGCGCACTAGCGCCGTCATTTCCTGTTATCCACTGCAGTCCTTCATTTCCTCTGGTCCCAGTAACTGCCAAGGTAATCAGAATCATCTGAAGGCTTGATTAGACAAGAACTCCTGGGCAATTAGAATACTCAAATATCTCCCGCAAGCTAGTTTGCCTGGCACTAGGAAAGGCAGTTTACACTACTTGAAAGAGCCCAGCTTTTCATTACAAAGGTGAAGGAGCAAGTCACTGATGTTCCTGAAATAGGTAACTTCTGCATTACTTAAAATGTGACCAGCCAGGCATGGTGGTGCACGCCTGTAATCCTAGCATTAGGGAGTTTGAGGCAAAAAGATTGCCATGAGTTCGAAGCCAGCCTGACCTACACAGTCAGTTCAAGGCCAGTCTGAACTAAGTTGTGAAATCAAGTCTTAAAAAAAAAAAGTGACCATTGTCAGGTGCCATGGAGTGTGAGAGGAGGGTAGAGAAGAGTGGCCAGGCTGTGCGCGGTGCATGCGGGCTGCTAGCAGCTCTGAACGCCTCTATGGGACACCCCGAGGGTACTCGCCGGAGGAAGCAGCTGGTCGCGTGAGGACGGCAGCTGATTCCAACTCGCTCCTTCTGGACCTGTGCTACAGCCTCCAACCGGGCGCGGGGACCCGGACCCCAACGAGCAACACAGGGCTCCCTCGCGCATGTCTATGACAGTGAGACAAGCCAATCGTTCAAAGCGCCGGGATTCCCCGTCCCCAAAACCCGGCCGAGCTGCGTTCCCACACCTCTCCCCAGAGCTGGGGCTCGCGGCCACCGTACACTCCCGCCAGCCCAAGCGCGCTACTCCCCGGATGTGACATCCGCCACGCTCCCGGGACCCGCCTCCTTCCAGGTCCGCGACAGTTTACCTGCTCCGCCTTGTCAGGAGTGGTGTTGAGAAGGTTATTGAGTTCTGGGAACATGTCGAACTCCGAGGAAGTTAGCGCGGTGGAAAAGGTGGGCTGCTGCGTGTCCAACACAGGGTAGATAACGTCACCCTCTATTAGCTTCGCGCCATGGAGCGCGCATGCGCACCGCCACTGGCCGACCACAGCCAATCAGGTGGGTGTTGCGGCGCACGCGCGGGAGCGTGCCTTAGCACGCTTTAGGGACCAGGTCCGTAGGGCGGCTGATCACTGGTGTCCCCTGGTGGTCGCGCGATGGCTCACTTTGTCGAATCTTTTCCTGCTCTTGACTTCATTCCACGTGCCTGCTGTGTGCTCCAGTGTCAGAACGTTGGGCTGTCTCGTTGGACATGGGGCGAAGATGCTCACCCTCACAAAAAGCAAAAAATGAATATACTACATACTGAACACGTCATTGTATGTTGAAAAGGTCAATGGAGAAAAGCAAAAGCAGGAGGTAGTATCGATGGGAGTAAGGGATTGGTTACAGAACTACAGAAATGTTAGGACAAGCCTCTAAAAAAATGATGATTGAAACACCCTATCTGCCTCTTCCCAGAAATTTTGCACTGAATTGGCTCTTCTTAAAATGATTTTTTTTTTTAACCAGGTAGTCAACCAGTTAGAAATTCTCAGTTTCTTTGGGTCTTTGTCCAGATGTCATTAACCTGTGAGTTTCCCTGAGCACCTTCTTTAAACCTCAAACTTCCTTTTTTTGGGGGGCGGGGAGACAGGGTCTAGCTATGTAATCCACATTGTCCTTGAGCTCATTATAGCCCAGGCCTCAAACTCCCAGTGATCCTCCTGTCTCAGGCTCCTGAGTGCTGGGATTACAGGTGTGCACCACCACTCATAACTATTCCTTTCTCAACACTACATTTTCTTTGCTTTTATTTTTTCCATAACGTAGTTTTGTTCCAGCTCAGTCAACCTTGGGTCACCAGATACAAATCCATAATTCCACCAAAGTCAAATTTGTTGATTCATTTTGGTGAAGGACGTAGCACACCAGTGAAGCTTGGGGTTGTGTCTGAAGGGAGAGTTGTTACAGGATAAAGTTGAAATGAAGGAATGTTTTTATAAAGGCTCAAAAGAAAGCACAGCTGCCGGATGTGGTGGCCCATGCCTGTAATCCCAGCGCTGGGAGGCGGAGGAGGATGGTAATTTAAGGCCACCCTGAGCCTCTAGTGAGACCCTGCCTCAAACAACAACAGAAAAGTACAGCTGTGTGCACAGGGTCAACATCTGACCTGCAAAGTGGACCCAGTGTGCTGTTTCTATGGAAACTACAAGATTAAAATAGGCAGTTGTGAAACGAAGTCTCTTAGCTGAAGCTCTGCACCTGGAATGGAAATCAAGGCTGCTTCTCTGTCAAAGTGACTTAGATTCCCCCAGGTGACACTGGGATGTTTCATGCTTACTGACAGGTAAGGGAGAGAAGGAACTGGCCTGATGTCCTGTTGAGCATAAACAGTTTCCAAACACATCAACACCAGACTGATTGTAATGCAGCAAGACAAAACTAGGCCACTCTATAATCGTGTTGAACACAAAACATTTGAATTGTCCAAGCCACAAACTACCAAACATCCCCTTTCCCAGCCATGCTTCCTTTTTTTTTTCCTCCAGTACTAGAGATTGAGCTACATCCCCAGTACTTCTTAAATTTTAAGACAGGTTCTCACTAAGTTACAGTACTAAATTGCCCAGACTGTTAGTTGGGTTCGAACTTGTGATCCTTCTGGCTCTGCCACTAGAGTTCTGGGGTCACAGGTGTACCCCTTCTTTCCTGGCTCCATGAACTCATCAGTTAATGCCTTGATGAGGTCTGCACTCTGAGAACACTGCTGTACCCGGAATCAACGCTCCATACGTGAGTCCTTGAGGCATTCGATGTGAGTCACAGCGGGTCCAGTCTTGTTCTTGTCCTCTTAGTTGCCTGTAGGAGCAGACTCGGAAAGACTTTATCTTGGATATATATCAGGAATGGACTTTTTTTTTTTTTTTTTTTTTTGGTATCAGGGCTCAAACTCATGACCTTGTGCTTGCCAGGCAGGTGCTGTGTCACTGAGCTATATCCCTGCCTGGCCCCCAGAGTGGAATGTTTAAATTATAGGCGAGATGAATTTACCATGAAGGCAATAAAGCCAATTAGTATTCATAATGCATTGCCTTTTTTTGGTGGGGGTGTACCAGGGATGAAAAACAGGGGTAGTTTACCACTGAGCTATATCCACAGGCTTTTTTTTCATGGGCTTTGTTTTGGGTTTTTGTTGTTGTGTTGTTTTGAGACAGGGTTTCTCTGTAGTTTAGGCTGGGCTTGAACTCACCTTGTTGCCCAAGCTGGTCTCAAACTTGCAGCAGTGCACCTGCCTCAGCCTCCTGAGTGCTGAGATCATGGGCATGCGCCACCACATCCAGCTTCACGTTCTTATTTTTAATTTTATTTGAGATAGAGTATTGCTATGTTGCCCAGGCTGGCCTTGAACTTGTGATGCTCCTGCCTCAGCCTCCTTAAATGCCAAAATTACCATCCCTAGATTCAAGCTCCATTTTGACCTACGGGGCTTCATCATGTCCACTTTCTTCCCAGTAGTTGGGTCTCTGACTCCAATCCTTCCTCCCCAGCAGGAAATCGTGACCGTGTCCTTGACTCAGAGCACTCTGTCAGGCTCCTCCGGGGACTCCAGCAGGACCTGCTCCCCAGCTCCCAGCCCCAAACGTGTCCTTCAGCCCTATTTCTGGATGCCGGCGACCATCACTGTTGAAAACGTCACGGGGCCCTGCCTGGCCCGGCTCTGTAGACTCTATATCAACACCATATGTTCCCTTTGCCTTCCTGGCTCTAGATTGATGAGTTATTTTCTCCTGAGTGTCGCCTGTCACCTCTGCCATCTGTGACAAGAGTTTTCATAGCCTGGTGTTGAGGCTGAACCCACAGCACCCGCAGAATCCTGGCAAAAGGAAAAACAGCTGGCAGGAGGGCGGGTCGCCTCTGAATGCCCACCAGGGGGCAGCAGCCCCTGACAAATGCTGCCAAGGTCCCCAGGGCAGAGGCCAGGCAGGCATTTGGGCTGTCCCCCAGGCCGCCAGCTGCCCCCCCAACACTGGTCCCTGCCTCCCTTCTGAGGAAGCCTTGAACAGTCCTTTCCCAGGTGTCCCCTAAGAATGTCCCTTAACAGTGTCCCTCTTTTCCATACTAAAAGCCAGGGTCCTCACTGGGCACCACGGAGCCAGCTATGTGAGCACCTGTCTTGTCCTCAGCCATCCACTCTGCCAGACAGGTGGTTGGACACTAGTGGGCCTGAGGGACAAAGGGGGAGTGTCCCAAAATAGCTGCATTGCCAGTTATGTAAAGAAACAAAGACATCAGTGTCTAATGCACTTAAATCACTTCTAAGTCTCAGACTCGAAGCGGTCCACTGGGCACAGTGACATCTTACAGTGGCACACAGCACACATTTCTCCTGACACCTGGCCACGGGCCATCCGGCTCCAGAACAAGGCCCAGCCGTTCCTGGCCGCCACAGCCCAGTGACATCAGGAAAGGAGGCGCCCTGCAGAGACCCCTGCCCCGGTGGGGCCTGCTCTCATAAGAACTTAGCTTTCCTGAGTTTCTGATGCGATTGAAGCCCCTCAGGAGACACTGACCACCTAAAAAGGACAGGAAGATGCTCTGCAACTCCAGAGTGACCTCTGAGTAAATGGCGACCGGCACTGCGGTCGCTTCAGTTCCCAGAGCCAGGAGTCACTTTTGTGAGCATCAAAAACCGAGCAAACTCCCACCCGGGGCAGAGGCCTCTGTGCACCGCCGGCCTGGAAGGCGCGGTCTCGGTGCCCGCCCCGCAGTAAGCTCTGCCTCGGTGCCTGCACGGCCTGTGAGTCCTCATCCAGGGCTCGGAACCGAGGACCAAGGAAGGACCTGGCTTCCTGCTAACAACTCAAGACCGCAGTTGCCACAATGTATCCCTATGCTTTGGCTCCAGGTGGCTGTGAGACCCTCCCAGATGTCCGAAGGCCAGGTTTCCTCCACCTCCTTCAGTCCCTACTCTGCAAGGCCTTCCCAGCTCCCGGTTCCTCCAAGGTCCACGTGGGCCACCTGTGGGGCCTCACCTAAGACCACGTCCTCTCCGGGGCAGCCTTTAAGGGACTGCACATGTCTGTCACTGGGGCGCTCTGGCTGACTGCTGTGCTCCACAGTGTCCTTGGGTTTACTGAGTTCCTGTCGCCGTTCAAGTCCTCCCTCTGTCCAGTCCTGCTTTGTCTCCCTTCCTTTCATGGGGGTTTGTCCTGAACTCCTGACACCAGGCTGGGTGGTTCACACCTATAATCCCAGCACTCAGGAGACTGAGGCAAGAGGATCCCTAGTTCAAGCCCAGCCTGGGCAACTTAGTGACTTAGTGAGGCCCTGTCTCAAGATAAATTTTGAAAGAACCAGGGATGTAGCTCAGTGTGTTCATTTCCTACTACAAACCAAACAAAAGGCTTTCCCCAAGAGTGCTGATGCCCGCACCCCAGAAACCTCAGGATCACAAAACTCACACTCGAGGTCAGGGGCTGAGCATACTGGGAGTGAGAGAGGTCACTGGGTTCAACTGTCAGGACCCGAAGGGGAGAAAAACCCCAGCTATAACCGAGCCCTTTTGCTCTGGGAGGCTGTCAACCTCTGGAGCTGAGTCCCAGGGCACTGCACCCAGGCCAGGTGGGCCTCTCCCTGCCCGCAGGACAAATGCACCTGCCCTGACCCTGCAGGAGACCCGGCCTGGTCTGCCCAGCTTCGGGCTCGACACCAAGCACAGATAAAGCAGCGTTCAGTCTGAGCTGTCCCTCTGGGCCCTGGAGAGAAGAGAAGCCAGTGTTTAAAATCTCAATGGCCTCCTAAGTCCTGGGAAGAATAGGCGGCTTTGTGAGGACAGGAAGGCAGGGGTGGCGGAGACCTTGAGGGAGATGGCAGTGAATAGGTTCTGCGGAAGCCAGGGCTGGGGCACAGGCCCCACGCAGGCAGGTGGGCCCACAGCTGCCCACGGGCTCTGGGGACCGTGAGAGCGGGGTGTGTGTGTACGTACGTGTGTGCACAGCGCTGCGGCAGAACCAGGGCCTTGCACACACAAGGTAAGCATTCCAACGCGGGGCTGTGTCACCGGTCTGATACATGGATATATTCTGACACTCTTTACAGTTTATCATGCTCTTGTGAAACACTTGCACAGTAACAGTGGTTGTTGCAGACTATTTTTTTTTTCATGGTTCTTTAATTTTCAGCTCACTTTTTGCCAGCACCAACACAGGCCTTTGCAGTTTCCCTTTCTCCATTCTGTTCTTTTGGCTTTTTTTAAATTGGTATTTGTTTGTTTTCATTTTTTGTTTATGTTTTGAGACAGTGTCTCCCTATGTAGTTCAGGCTAGCCTCAAACTCACTAGGTAGCCTCAGCTGGTCTCAAACTTGTGGTGATCCTCCTGCCTCAGCCTCCTGAGTGCTGGAATTGCAGGTGTGCACCACTACACCTGGCGCTTTTTGCTGTTTTCTTGAGCTTTTTCTTCTCATACAGGCCATGTCTTGCAGATCTATGTTCAGGTTCCTTTTTCTTTGCGTAATCTAAGGGATCATAAACTATGCCAAGGCCAGTTGTCTTGTCATCATCAAAGTGGGCTCTGAGTCCAAATACAAACATGATATCTGATGTGGTCTTATACATTTTTCCTGAATTTCTGTCTTAGATACTGTTGCTTTCCCAGGGTGAAGGACACCAGTGACCACTTGTTTGCTTTGAAGTAGTCAGCTGGTCATCACCTCCCGGGCGAGGCAGCAGCCGCTCAGCCAGGGAGGAGAAGCCCGTATTTCATATCATGTACCTCTGAAGTCCTTCTCCACTGGAGCCCTTGACATAGGTCTTCCCAGGCTCTACGGACAGATTAGAGATTGGAGCCGGAGGCCATAGCGGGGACAGATGCAGGGAGCTTTGAGTACTTGGCCCCAGCCACCAGCAGGGCCCAGGAGAGAGTCAGACGCTGCCAGGAGGCCTGTGACCCACTCCTCTTCCCATTCCCATTCCCGTTACCTTTCTCCCCAGGCCGCCCTTATCACCGTGGACCTTTTCCCTCATCACCGTGGACTGTGAACCGTTTCCCTCATCAGGGTCCAGTTGATTGAGGCCCAAGGCGGGCAGAAGAGCAGGAAAGTTAGTGACAGCTGGAGCGGGGTGCGTTCATGTTCCCCACAATCTCAGAGTCTTTCCACAGGGAAGAAATGTATTTACTTCATTTTATTTTATTTTATTTTTTTTACTTCCAAGCTTTCGACAGTCACCTGGGGATTTGCCATCCAATAATATCCAAGTCAAAACCTTCAATGCTTCAAATAGAATCATGTGCCTGCATTTTAAAAAACACACTTTTAAATTCTCTTTAAATGGTCCTAAGGAAATAAACCAAACTTACTAAAAGTTGGTAAGAACCATCAAAGTTGTGATATTTAAAACACAACTTTTTGGTGGGATTGTAAACTAGTACACCCAGTATGGAAATCAGTGTGGCGATTCTTCAAAAAATTAAAATGAGAAAGTCCAAGTTACCCAGCGATTCCCCCTCAGGTATCTTCATGGAAGAGTTAAAGACACTGGATTACCTGATCCATGTACACCCATTTTTGTAATGGCACAGCTCACAGCAGCTGAATCTCCAAAGTGGTCTAGAAGTTCATCAACAGGTGAACTGACAGAGAAAACGTAGTATTTGTACACAATAGAGTATCACACTGCCATAAAGAAAGATGATCTTGAATCAGAGGAAAATAGTTGCACTTTGAGAGCATAATGTTAGGGCTGGGGATCTAGCTCAGTGGTTCAAGCGCTTGCTTGGTAAGCATAAGGTTATGAGTTTGATCCCCAGTACCCCCCCAAAAAAACCTGATGAGACCATAATGTTAAGTAAAATATAAACAAACAACCTTAAATATTGCGTGGTAAATGTAAATAAAAAGTGAAATAAATGATAGGGCAACAGGAAACAGAGACACAGATCTTCTGAGATGGGAAAGAGACCGAGCAGGGAAGGAGATGGGAACCATCTGCCAATGCGATGGACTCCATTCCAGACTGGAGCAGCCTCGGACACAGGGCCCATCATCAGAGCCGCCTGCCCAGGAGGCCAGGATGTGGCCGTGGCCCAAGCTCTGTGTGAGGGAGGCCAAGATGGCAGCTCCCTTGGTCCCCACCAGTCCCATTTGAGGACCCTTGGCGCTGCCTTGGGATCGGTGTCCCTGGGAATGACAAAGTCCGCTCCGGCTCACATGGGAGGGAGACAGGAAGCTACTACTCCTTTCCCCTACTGAGTGACCAGGTCCAGGTGCAGGCACGTCACTCCGCAAAAGCCAGGCCTTTTTCCTTGATTTGGCCTGGGTGGAGGGGAAGGCACTGAATTCCAAATTTCCTACCAAAGAAAGTGACTTCAACTGAAGCCTGGGCAAGGTGATACATGTCTGGAACCTCAGCACTCAGGAGGCAGAGGCAGGAGGATCACCAAGTTTGAGCCCCACCTGAGCTACGTACCAAATCACATCTCAAGACACAAATCAAAAACAGAACATGATAAACCAGGCATGGTGGCGCATGCCTGTAATCCCAGCACTCTGGGAGGCTGAAGCAAGAGGATCGTTGCAAGTTCGAGACCAGCCTGGGCTACAAAATGAGTTTAAGGCCAACCTGAACTATATAGCAAGACCCTGTCTCAAAAAGATTAAAAAAAAAAAAAAACCAAAAACATGTCTGAGTTCATTTGCAACAGTATAAAAATGCCTACATTTTCTCTCAGAAGCAATGAAGGTTATGGTAAAAGGCAAACCTGGAAGAGTTCAATAAATTAGAAACACTAAATTGTAGGTGGTTAGTTTACTAAAAAGAACCAGGGAAAGATACAGCAAAAAAGTCATCCTGAGGTTAGAAAAAAATCTCAAACAATAGCTGAAAGAGAGCCCTTTAGACACCTGTAGAGTAATTTTCACCCCGGGGAATTATTGAAAAATGGTAATCAGGCAGCAGTTAAGTGGAGCCTAAGAGGTAGTTAGGAAAAAACTGGCTCAGAAGAGTCTTAGCAGGGCTGACAGGATAGCCAGGACCTGCCAGGCAGGTGAGGCCCTGGGTTCAATTCCCAGAGACAGAAAAATAAACCACCCTGAGATGCGCCCCCATCACCACCAAGGGCTCAACCCTGAACCCTGCTGGTCAGATAAAGTTATGCTCTCACTTTGTCCTGTCTTTAACCACAAGATACAAGTTTTGGTGCCCTGCTGCACCCCCTCCTCCCTCCCATTCCTGCACCAGTCACTTCACAGCCCCTGTGACCTCTCTCTCCCTGCCCCTGCTGAGTGTCCCCCCACGTCCTGCCCCCCTGCCTTCCCTGCTTCCCCCACTCTCAGCGCCCCACTCCAGCGGTACATTTGTCATGGCTGATCCCACAGCAATGCGTGGTCACCCCTCAGCGTCATGGCTTATGCCCTTGTGCGTTCTGCGTGTTTTGACTTGTGTAACGACATGTGTCCAGTGTCTTACAAAATAGCCGAAGTGTCTTAAAAATCCACAGTGCTGCCCAATTCACCCCCTCCTGGCCCCAGATCTCTGGCAATCACTGATCCTTTTACTATTTCTGTGGTTGTTTCAGAATGTCACATGCTTGGGATCATGAAGTATGTGGCCTTTTCACATCAGTTTCCTTTGCATAGTTGTTTTGTTTTGTTTGTTTTAAGTTTTGGACTTTTGAGAAAGGGTCTTGATATGTAGCCCTGGCTGGCCTCAAACTCACAGCAAGACGTGTGCCGTCACACCCGGCTGTAGATTTTGAAAAGGACAAAACGAAGCAATCCAGGTGTGGTGGCACATGCCTGTCATCCCAGCACTCAGGAGGATGAGTCAGGAGGATTGCTGTGAGTTCGAGGCCAGCCTAGACTACATGGAGAAACTCTGTCTCAAAACAAGCAAAAAGTGGAAACAAATACCCATCGCTTGGTGAATAAACTGTGGGATATTCTAAGCGATGACCAGGAACAAAATACCAGTCCACTGGGCGTTCAGCACAACTGTGCCAGAAGGAGTCTTAGCTACAAGCACACACTGTGATTCCCGTTACAGGAGGTTCCAGCGCCAGGGAAATCTGGTGGCAATAAATCGCCTCAGGCCTTGTGGAGGACGAGGCTGACTGAGTTTCTTGTTCCAGCCCCAGCTTGGGAGCCCTCTTCCCAAGTAGCAGCGGTCACATCAAAGCTTCTCTGTGCCTCAGTTTCCCCATGCAGGTGTTCTGTTCACCTCCTTCCATGCAGACATCGGAGGACTCTGACTCCCCAGTAAGCCACTGAGGTGATACAGCTTTGTGTGGCGCGGTCGTCCCCGAACTCTGGGCTCCAGCTTCAGGCAGATCTGGGGGGGGCTGAATGCCCCCACCATCACCAGGGGGGTCAGGGCTTTGTGTGCTCCCCAAAGCACCGAGCTTGGAGGATGAGGGCCTGGAGGTCCCCCTCTCCCTCTTGTTCCCCTCTCTGGGGCTTTGCAGCCTAATGAGAACACGGCCCCGAGAATAAAAGCCCCTTGTCTGCCATCCTGAGCACTAATCCTCTTACGTGGCACTGGCGGAAGGCTGGAGCCTGTGGCAGAAGGGCCTCTCTGGTCCCCTGCCAGCCTGTCCCCTGTCCCACACTCCGGTGCCAACTGCATCTCATCACAAGGCTGCGGCCCTGGCCAAGCAACCGTGCAGCTGAATGTCACTACCACGAGGGCCTCCGGTGATAAGGAGGCCAGACCGCAGGCTCTGGTCAGCGCCTGGATGCCTGAGTCTCCAGTGGGGTCCAGGGGGACCCTGCCTGACTTCTGCCTCTCTCTATGGGAAGCCCAGATGGCTCCTAGAGTGCCATGGGGGGCTGGGGTTGGGCAGTTGAGGGAGTCCTCTGACATCACGCATTCCTTGGAAGGTTGCGGGGAGCCCAGCTCTGGCTGAGGCTGGCAGGGCCCTGGAGACACCCAGCCAAGTCTCCCCATCTAAGTAGCAGAGGGACACATAATAGCGAGAAGGGATAAGTCTACCTGTAATCCCAGCACTCAGGAGGCTGAGGCAGGAGGATCACTGTGAGTTTGAGGCTAGCCTGGGCTATATATCCAGACTTGTCTCAAACAAAACAAAGCAAAACAAAACAAAACATGTGTCAAGCTCCAGAATGGCCACATGAAGACGCCTGCAAGCCAGAACCATGGGAGACACAGGAGGAATCTGACTTCAGAGAAACCTGACCAGAAGACGAGCTAGAATCCATTCTTTCTTTACTTGGGTGGGGTACAGTGGGTAGCAGAAATCAAACTCAGGACCTTGCACTTGTTAGGCAAGCACTTAAGCCACTGAACTATATCCTCAGACCCCTAGAATCTATTTTTTTAAATTGCAAATTTCAAAATTAATTTTTACTAATTCCCCAAAGGATTAATAAAAACAGAAGTTCTGCCTGGGTAGAGACTGAAAGATTCTTGTGATTGAGTGATTTGTACTCAATCTAGAGCAGCGCAGAATATTAACGAGAGGAGGCAAGTAGATAAGAGTTTAATAAGCGGGGAGGTCATGGAGGGAGTCACCACAAGGAAGGCTGTGGCGGCTCTGCCTGCAGACAAAGGGCAGGTTCTACCTGATACAGCCTCTGATGGGGGTAGGGCTCTGGGGGCTGGTGTGAGCTGATTTATTTTGTGAGAGTGCAGGGGATTGGGTAAACCTTTACATTCCTGAGCTTTGGCAGAGAGGGAGGGAGAAGCCATAGGAGCTTCTGGGAAGAAGGAGGTGTGCACTATCATGGCACAGCTTTGAACCATTGCCATGACTGTGCTGTCTCTCAGATGGGGTATCCAACATGCCCATCTCTTTGGTGTTAGGGGGCGCTGTAGAGTCTCTCTGGCTGCTTCCTGCTGAGAGGGAGCATCGTTGGGGCCTAAGGTAGAAGAGAATGGGACTGAAGGATCCGTTTCATCTGAGCTTGTGAGGTAGTGATGTTGCTCAGTAGCACGATTTCTTTGGTAGTGAATGCCTGTATTCTCTTGGATAAATCTCAACAGGAGCCTAAAGGCACAGGGAGCAACAAGCAAAAAATTGCTATGGTAATTATGGGACCCATAATGGGCATTAGAATGGGAGCCCAGGACCCTAGGGAATCCCACCATGAAGACCGAGGGGTGGCTTCTGGAAAATATTGTCTCCCACGTATATCAGCTGCTAAATTTTTTAGTTTTTGTACCTGATCTTTGACTATACCTGATTGGTTGACAAAGTAGCAGCATTCTTCTCCCAGCATGGCATAGTATCCCCCTTTCTCTGCTGTGAGAATACTGAGTGTCCTTCCTTGTTAGAGAACTGCTGTGGCCAGTGAGTTTATCTGATCTTGGAGTGAATTAACATTTTGGGGTGTCTGAGTGTTGCAGAGTAAGGTGAAGGAATAGATTGAGGCAGAGGAGGAAGCCTATCATGTTGACTAAGGCAGTTGAGGAACGTAAACAGTAAGGTTATTAATATGAAAGGTGTGATAACTGTAAGCCTTTGGAGAATGGTGTATTTTTGGAGTAGAGTGTTAGAGCACCTGTGAGGAAGAGGACACGCGTAGAGCCATATATAGGCCAAAACCAGGTGGGCAGCAAAGCATTAGCTTTTGTGTTGTGTTAATGGGAGGTGGGTGGGAGCTATTGGACGTGAGGTCCATAAAGTCCCTTTAGTGTGTTTGGGACCAAGATTACCAGGCAGCAGATGATACCTCTTCGTCTGGGTGATGTGAAACCAGCATGGGAATCCCTCTACCTTTACTGCATTTGGAATCCCAAGGTATACCAGGTGAGGTCCATTTTACTTAGGTTGAAGAGTTGAAGTTGAAC